>JABSMS010013804.1:0-12690 GCA_018902275.1 Aleiodes sp. PSUC_FEM 10030003
AATTATATTTTTTTTATTCACTTTATTAAAAAAAAATAATTCTTTATTGAAATAATAGTATATTATGCACCTAGAGAGTAAAGAAGTTAATTTCGACAAAAATTTTCCTCCCGAGCGAAGAGAGGGCGCCAAATTTTTGTCGAAGTTGACTTTTTTCCTTCCGTCGTGCATAAAATATTTTTTGCGTTTGGAGAGAATTCTCTCCTTTAAACGTCGTTCTTTCCTCTCTAGATGCAAAAAATTCTATTTTATACACGCAAAAATGTAAGAGCAAGTTAAATTAGAAGAGAAAAAAATGAACGGGAAAGTTTTAAATCATGTAAAAATATTATTTTGAATAAAAAATTTGGGCGTATTATTTATTCTGAGAACAGGTCAATGAAATAGTGCTCGGACTGAGAAGTAACAATGGAGAATAAATTTTATAGATAAAAAAATCAAGAAAGAAAAAAGAGAGAGAGAGAGAGAGAACGGGAAGAATACGGGGTGTGGGACCGTGATTTTCATCGGGTTCGAAGGTCGTATGTGGGTGTTTTCACGCTTTTACAGTGTAAATTTCTAACTCCGTAACATGAATGCCTGATAATGCGAACGATATTTTCTCCCACGCAATGCTTTTTGTTTTCTGCACATACAATATGGCCAATGTGCAGTTGAATAAATGACAATAAAATATCAATAAACATGTAGTTAAATATATATACATAACTATATATGTTGTAGTGTTTGTAAGTACATATAATAATTTACATATCAATATGAACTGTATGAAGTGAAGTATTAAATAATGAATTAGAAATATTCTCACGGTTCTCTCTACTACAAATATAATTTACATATAAAACTATAGTAACATACTCTCAGTATATCGAGGCAAGGTACGTCAGCCTAATAAGAGAACCGGCTTCACTCGGAATATACTTCTACTATACCCACGAAGATACTCGCTCTTGCTTCGTTTCTCTGAAGTGGAATCCGGATCTCGAGTTAAACTTCAAGGACCGCTGTTTTTTTGGCTTGCATTCTCCATTTCATGAGTGAAAAATGTATCGTCCAGACGACTCGAATTGCACCCAGAAAACTTAATGGCTAGTTACATTCTGTATTGATTCGGTCATTCTTTGTTGCCCATCACGATTATTAAGGGTAATTACAAAAATGTCGAAGTGGAAATTGAAGAGGCTGAAGCCTATAATTTTGTGATATTTTCCATGAAGTTCAACTACAATTATTAAAAGATACATTTTTTTTTGAATTCTTAGATTTTTAATTCTTATCAAGTAGCGAATGCAACTTCAACAACATATCGGCCACTCATGGATATTCACCAGGATCAGTAGAATGTTCAATGCTTGAGATCAGGTTTTTATTCGTGGTTTTTATTTTCTATAAATAAACAATTAAACATTCCTTCCCACCTCTTTCATTCTCTTGATGGAAAAAGAATTGAAATAATCTGGGTGTTAATGTTTTTACTTCACTGAGGACAAATTCAAGTACACCTCTTCAGCGCATATATCGTTTTTCATATTTAATGTGCAAGACACTACGTGCCTCCGGTGAATAAAATAAAAAAATAGCATGAAGTGAAAATACAAACCAGCAAAACCAGGATTCTAATGTTGAACTACCACTTTGCTCTCTATTCATTGCAATTTATTGAACCTCTTTTACGTCACAAAGTGGTCGTTATAGAGTACCAGTAAATGCCATTTGTCAATCTACCAATTAATGGTATTTTAACCACTAACTATCACATAAAGATTGTGAAAAATAACTTTTAATTTGTTCTTATTTCGTTTCCTTATTATTTTGTTTTTGTTTTTTTCTCTTTTCCTTTGCCTTCGTCTCTCCACATTCAAGTGCATATTATTTTTCCATCGTTCTTTCCCTACTTTCTGACTTCAAGTTGTTTGTTTGCTTGATGACGTGCGGAAGCTTCTGCAATGTTCGCTCGATAATTTCGCACTTCAATGTATACACACACACACACATACATATGAACACACTTGTCTCTTCCACTTCTCTTCCCTCCGCTCTTTCAACTCAAAGCACAGATACTACACGTGCCCATTGATGCGCTCTGGGAGTTGGATAATAAAATGAGAAAAAAAGAAAACAGAGTAGAAAAAAACGTGTGCTCTCATTCACGTTAGAGTAAGAGAGAATGAAAATAAAAGAGAGAGAGAGAGAGAGAAGGGGAAAAAACCACAAGCCCTGATAATCGAGTTTGTGGTTTTACGTGAACTTCCGGCAGTGTCAGAAGCGTTCGGCGCCTCATAATCCACTGGTGGATTTAGTACTCAATTCATTAACTTACGAGTAATCTCAATTGTTCAAATGTGAGAATCAGTGTTTTCGTTCTCTTAGCATGGATGAAGCAATTATTAAAAATACACTTTTTCTATTATCCGTACCGAGAATTTTCAACGGAAAAGATAAGAAGTGTTCATTCATTTTTGATAATGAATTGTGATCAACAGAGTTAAACGATTTTGACCGTGAAATGGGGAATCGAGATAAATTAAGTTTGCTTCCGATTTTATTTTTTAATTTTTAGAAATCTAGGGGAGATTGAAGAATTTTCATGAAAACATTTGGTCTTCTAATTTTTCTCAATTAAAAACGTTATCACCATTTTTTTTGTAACCCATTTAGATCTCGGGATTCTTCAAAGGAACGAATTCATCGTGTGTGAGAGATTAAAGCCTTATGCTAATCCATATATTTCCGAGATTATAAATTGAGGAAGGGGCAATTCTCTCAGTTATATTATTTCAATAATTGACCGTCTTTGCTTCGTCGATTATTAGCTGGTAGTTATAATCCTCAGGGATGTTAACATAATGAAAGAGTTATATTCGCCGCGATAATCCAATTTCACTAAAAATTAAGGACAATGTTGGCATCATCCGGTGTGACGATCTGGCAATTGTCCTTTTATGGAACTAACCACGTGTGCGGTGTTTCCGAGTCGTAAATTATTCGTATGGTAAAGTCCGGGTCAAGTGCACTCTCGAATTAATATTCGAGGGGCATAATAAGTGTAATTTAATTGGCGTTACTCTGATCATTCTTGTTCATTTTTTTGCTCTTAAAATTTCAGACAAATGGGCTGTTGGATGAAATAAATTGAGCAGATATATTTTCTGGGCAGAAAAATCCTCTTGGAAAGAAATGAAGATGATAATTTGTATTGGAAAAGAACGAGGAAGCAATGAGGCTTAGAATTTTTCGAGCATCCTTTTTCGTAGTCCATTAAATTCTCTACTAAAAATTGATTTTGCTATTTTTTTCTACAACTATTTGCTTCAAAGACGTGCACTAAAGAAGCTACAAGAAATTTTTTGATTCATCTCCTTCACCACTTGATTACAGAATTCAATTCATTGGGGCAAAATCCGTTGTTTTATTGCATTTTCAGCGGAAAGTTCAATAGCTTCCTAAAGAACACGTCAATTTCTTGAAACCGTCGACTTGAAAAAAAAATGAACATTGAAGTGGTCAATCGAAATTGCGTCACTTTTAGACCCAATAAGTTTGTTAAAAATATCTCGGAATCCGAGAGCGATACCAGAATTTTCATAGACATTTTTTGTAGAGCGGAAACATTAGATCCTGAGATATTCTCAAAAAACTTTCTGCAAATCGATTCCTCCAGTTTCCCAACTTTGCTGAATTTTTCTAAGAACAAGTACGATTGGAATAATTTTTTCTTGCATAGAAAAACTTTGCGCACATTGTGAAAAGTCCGCAACAAATCGATTCTATTGTCTGGAAAAAAGAGCATCACGATGATGCCTCGAATTTATAGAATGTCATAGTTTATAATCCATAAAAGATTTGAAAACATTGAACTTTAGCACAACTACTCTTGTTCCGGACGTTGTTCATTCTTTTTCTTTGCCTTTTTTTTTCTTCTTTTCTTTATCATGTAAACAGAGTGGATTGTGCGACAGTATAGTTACCTCAGTTTGTGTTTCCTACGACACACGTGTACACGTATATAATGAGAATGTAGGTGGAAGTTGAAACGGGAGGAGAAACAACAGGGGGTGATAACTTCCGCATTGAAATTACATTCTCGAGAACCATACACTAAATGAAAATACGAGAAAACATGGAGACAACCATTCAGGAAGAGAATACTACTGTTCTCTCATCATAAATATTCTCGTATCAATGAATTTATTGTTTATTTTTATAATCAAATTGATTCAATGTTCAATAATACCCTCTCAGCCGCTACGTTTTTCTTTATTCATTAATTATTTACAGAATTGTGAAATTATATGTCAAATATACAATGTCACAATGTAGACATTTGCCATAGATTGATTTTTCATGCTTACGCCGTTTTTGCCGTAAACACGTTTCGTTTCCACGGACATTCTCGGAATTCTTAATTTTTGTTCCTTCTTTATTTTTTTTTCTTTCTTTCTGCTCAACATTTTTATGAGACTAGGTGGAATAAAGTGAAATTTTTTGAATTCCTAGTATGGCTTTGAAATACTGAATGAAAGATACAGGCGGAAGTTCATGGAGGAAAAAAATATATTGAAATCATCGGGAGGAAGATTTATGTAGTGAAATTTTCTTAGAAAAATGAATCTTGTGTTTCTCGAGGATACTTTGCAAAGTTAAGTGAGATATTTTATGTTGGCATTAATTCTAGGGAAAAATAACGGAAGATGTAGATTAACCAAGAATAATTGAATGATGCAGAATATTGGAATTTCTATGTTTGAATCATACTAGGGCATACACGCGCGCGTCCACCCCCACGGAGCGCAACAGCGCGCCAATAGTTAGTTAAATTTGAATTCTGCGTTAACCATGGCAGTGTATTTTTATTGGAAATCCACAGCATTTATGTGGTTTTTATTTCCAATTTAATTGTGATCAATGAAAGAATCTATGATATCACTCTCATAACAGGTCAAGTTCGGTCCATTTTAATCGTCAAACACAATATTCATTTTTTGGAAGAATGGAGAATTTATTTTAGGGAGAATTTTGACGAAAAAAATAATTCTAAATTGTCAATTTCAGTATAAACGTAATCCATGAATTCTATAGCTGACATGATTTTTGATCGAAATATTTTGGTTTGAATTGATTCAAAACTTGTGAATTAAATTAAATTTCGCCACACCCGAATTCAATGGACGAATGAATTCTTTGAAAACACAATATATTTTTATCTTCTACGAATCACTTGATAAATTCCAAATAATTCAACACACAAGGGGTTATATATGAATGAGAGTTTCCATGGGAACTTGAACCGCTAAAATTCAACCAATTAGGAGACGAATAAAAACTCAACAATTAAAATATTATTGATTTTTCATCTACAATTATACAGAGGGACCACGAGCCAAGACAGTAATGTATTGTGTTTTTCAAAAAATTCACTCTCTATGGTATTTCGTGGAACAGAGTATTTAATGGGTAAAAATAAATAGTATACATGAGAATTGTCGAATAATTCTGAAGCTTCTGCAGAATGTATTCATATAAAGAAAGATCCGTTTGTAATAATTTCGACGATAAAATTTCTCGTAGAGTATTGTATACAAAATGAAAGTCGATGTTAAATCCGAAATACCGAAATCTTTGAACACAACAAAAAAACGAGGAAAAATCACGCCACTGAAATTATTCTCTCAATATCCACAGAAACTCATAAAATTAAAAAAAAAACATAAAATTCACGGAAGTGTAAGTGTGATGTTGGATGAAGCCTCCAAAAAAGTACTAAAATATGATCTGTGTACAAGATAAAAAAGTCATCTGTCTGCATTATGCCGAATCATCTTATCAAGCAGCTTTCTTCGTTCTCGATATTCAACTAAAAAATAATTCCCTTCTTTTTGTTATTCCCTCATGATTGTGTAAAACATGTGAAATACATGGTCAGGATGAAGAATTCTATTTCAGCACTCGAATGGCTATTTATTCTCAATGAATTCAGTAACCCCCAGAGATCTATACTTTCAAATCCGTCAAGACCATCTTGTATAGTGTGTCATTGACTACGAAAAAAAAAATCTGAAATGTACATAGATGTAAAGAGGCCTTCGTAAGGAGCCTCGAAAAACCGTTTCAAAATATAACTGTTAATGAAATCGATGGTGTCAGATTTAGCAGGATCTCGTGCTACGAAAAAGGCACCCGCGTCTCTCTTTCTATCTCTCTCGTGTATTACGATCACGAGGGCTCTCATGGCAGTTACTAATGATGCCGACGTGAGCCTTCGGGGTTCCCCTGATTCTCCCCTCCCCCAGAGGTTATTTCGCCTCTTCGGCTAAAATCTCACATTGTAGACGGCCGCGCGCGCGCATCGATCTCTTGGCATCGATAGCGGCACTTAACCGCACGCCGTCGACTGCGCAAAAGAGCGCGTGAGCTCCGCCTCCGTCGGGAACAGTTGGGAAAGTTCCTCGAACCGGCGACGCAGCCGCCCGGAATCCTACGAGGTAAAACGAAACGACACACGGCCTGCCAAAGAACAAAGAAAGAGCAAAAGCAACTGCCTCTCCTCTTCCCTTAGCCCTTCCCGCCCGTCCGCCCGCTCACTCACTCTCTTTCTCTCTATCTTTCACTCCCTTCGCCTCTTCTTCTCGCCATTATATACATTACCGGGTACTTTGCAACGAAAAAAGAGAGAGAGGTAACATGTACGAATAGGGGAAAAGAGAGTATGGTTGCACTGGTTTTAGTTGCTAGTTGGATACGTTTTCTATACGGGTAATGATGATGGTGAATAGTGGTGGTAGTGGTGGAATATTGGTGTAGTTGGTGGTGGAAAAGAGCGCGCGCGACGCGTCCCCGAGACATCGTCAATTTCGCAAGCAAAACCCAGCACTGCACTCTCCACATACACAAACACACTTATATACTACGTATATAAACATACCGGGTGGGCTTATTTGTTTACGATAAAGAGATTGAAAAAGAAGAGAAAAATAAAGAATTATATATTTGTATATATGTCTACATGTGTATACAAATGGACATAAATCGCCGAAAGAGAGGGGAAAAGATCTCATTATCTCGACCTCTTTTGATGCTCAGTGTGCTTCGTGAATTATTGGAGTACTGAGAAAGTTTAATTTTAAGTTTTTTTTTTTCATTCGTTCGAAAATAAGAATTTGTATTTTAAATGAAAGCAAGGAAAAAAAAATAAGAAAAACAAGAGACGAAAAGAGAGTGAGGACAGAAGGCGATGTCAAGGAAACAGAGGGAGGGTAAAGAGTATGTGTGTGTTTGCCTGACATCTTCGATAGCCTGTTCAAAACAGAGACCGGCGACATACCACGGGGCCACGGCGAGCTCCGAAAATACGTCGTAGACGTCGGTAGGTACAGGGACACACACAGTGAAGGGAAAGAGAACGCACGAAACGAGTCAGAAGTGTGGAGAGAAGGGGGTCACAGTGGGGGCAGAGGGGAGGGAGAAGAGAGATGTATTCAGAGCGGCTTGGAAAGAGAAAAACATCGTAGAGAATGCGGACTACTATATAATCTAAAAAATGTTTTGAGCAAAATAAAATTGATAGAAAGACGGCGAATAAATAATAATAGTAATGATAATTATGAAATTTTCAACGAAAAAAACAACAAAATAAGAGAGAGTGAGACGAATAAAATAGTTAAGAGTCACTCACCGTGCCACGGACACGCCGTGCTCCAAAAAATTCCACGCCACAGTTTTCAATCGGCCAAATGACTCAAATATCAAAAGCACTTTCACGCCGATACAGAAGAGAAAAAGTGAGAAAAAAAAATTAAGAAGAAAATAAATTCCTCCGGCAATTCACAAAAAAAAAATGAAAATAAGAACACACACACACCAAGTTGATTGTAATTGAGAGTAACTCCTTACATTTTACGTTGATTTATCAATTAATCTATTAGTGCAATTTTTGTTGTTCACTCAGTAGACGATTTGATACACTTAAATACAAGCAATAACAAACGGACACAAGAGATTCCCCGCACGAATCGCACACAAGTTGTTTACTAGACTGCCGCTACCACGCCATGCCCCGTGTTCCGTTTTCCCCTTCCTCTCAGCCCCTCATCTATGAATTGAGGCAAAACAAGAACCTGCGCATTGTACAACTGCGCACCGGCTCACCTTCCGGAACGAGTTTTCCCACGGACAACCACACGAACGCCTCGTGGCTCCATGAAGAGACTAATACACAAATATTAAATACTCAACACACTTCAGCAAGCCGTTAGATTGATAAATTGTGAATGATAAATTGTCTTTTGATTTTATTGATTAACTGTCACTCTTGAATTGGTTATTCTGTCTTTTTTTTTAAATTGGCGACTGGCCGTTTTTCAAACTAGCGTAGATCGTATTTAGAGAATGTTAACACGAAAATCTGGCAGGTCATCGTCCGCCACGCGGGAATGGCGCTCAATGGCGCTTGAGTTCCCGCTTGTGTTGATCGATCAAATACTCAAGCTCTCGAATAGTATTAGCAGCGACATCTTTCGATCAGTGAGTTCAAGTTTTTCATTCATTCATCGATAGGTATTGTCGAACAGGCCAAAGAGTCATCTTCGGAAATATTCGGCTCCTATGCTATAACATGTGAATTTCAGCTTCGGGTCGACTTCGGAAATCACTCTTTGGCCAGTTCGACAATGAAGGATGTTCTTCTGAAGAAGTAAACAAATATTCGAATACTTTATTGTCCTTGAGACATGAAATTGTTACAATCTTTTTGTTTTTATATATTTATTTTCTCTTTCATCATCAGGATAAACAACGTGACACTGACATTAGTGTAATGAGACCTAATAGCATTGATCCTGCACAAACAATTGCCAGAGTATCTCGGTTGTAATTTGGACAGAGTGTTTTGTCGTCGCATCTCCTGTGAAACAGAAGTTCGTATTAGGAACATTTCTTTTACTATTATTATTTATCGGGGATATTTACCAGCGTTCGATGAATATAACGACTATTCCAGTAACAACTTTATCCAAAAATGTAACTATGGAGTAAACTAATGCACTATTCTCGGTTCTTGGACCAATAATTTCAGCTGTAACACTTAATGCAGTTACCATTGTTATTGAACTAGCTGCACCAATTAAAATACCAACTGTGTAAACAATCGGTTCGTAATTCCCAGCGTATTCAGTGACAATACCACCGAGAATACCAATCAGTGCACCCAGAAGATAGCATACCTGTAAAAATATTTTTCAGTAACTTTTAGATTGAAAAAATCGATAGAAATCTGAGAAAGTTAGAAGTTTTCCCAATAATAACGAGTTAGAAAGAAACCAAGAAAAAAAATCAAGGAGAGTTTGTAAGAACATTGACTTTCCTTTTTACTTTGTTACTTCCACAATTATGAAACTATGGACCAAAGTTAAATGAAGTAAATAAGAAAGAAAGAATGAGGGAAACGGAAAACAAAGTCAATTAAAAAACTAAAATAGTTGAAGAAAAAAGCATAAAGATACAATCTAATGAGGTTTTGGAAGGATTAAATTAGTTATTTCAGTGTAAATAGTTTACCTTAGTACCGCATGATCTGTTGATGTATTTTAAAGCAAGTGCAGCAGCAAATGATGCTAAATATGATGTCAATGGTACTGTTGCTAATGCCTGTTTTCCACCAATATCAGTTTCTTCAATGTAGAGAGTTAAATAAACCGTCGTTAACGTTATGAATAATCTACTTGCTACATAGAGCAAAGCAACACGTAACAATAATGTTGTAGCAATCCAAGATCTTCGACGATTAATTTCAGCCTCATTACGCTCTGGTGCCTCGGTGTCTGATTTTTGTGAGGTCACTGGAACGGGTTCGAGGAGTTTGGCTTTTAAAAATGCATGAAATAATACTGTTGCTGTTATACCAAATGCTGTTATAACGAGTACAATGTCCTGAAAATCAATGAATCCAATGGAAATTAATTATTTGTATGGTTGGATTGTGATTTTTTTTTCAAAAGCAGTATTGAATATTGAAGGACTTTCGTTGATGGAAATCGTTTGGAAAAATTCAACTGATGGTTTATTTTTCTTTTATTATATCTGATTCGTAAACGTAAAACACTCGATTGAGGCTGAAGTTATTTAACATTGATTTTTCTCATGGTTCAACCATCAGTCTCTCTCGATTTTAAGCTAAATCATTGGAGATGAATTTAATAGTGAAGTTGTGAAGTAGAATGAACCCCGATGAAAGGGAAAATTATCTTGAGAATGCCTCGAAAACCATGGGATTCAGGGGAATTTCTTAAAAGAGCTTTTTCGCCATCCATTAAATTCTCTACAAACAAGATCTTTCGCTGATTGATCTTTAATCGACGCGTTTCAAAAATATTCACAAAGGAACGTTCAATAAATTTTGTGACTCAAATATCTCTTTTTTACCACTTCACTATTCAATTGAATATAGACAATATTGATGGACTGTAATTCCACTCGCTCCGAGAACCAAAACCAGCGAACAATTTGAAAAATTAGAAAATCGAACTTCATCACATTATTGACATCGTAAATTTCTCCAAATTTCTGATGGAAACTTTGGAATGAAATTGAACGTTCATTGCTCACGCAATATTGCGTTATATCCGAAAATAATTTCCAACTGTTGAAGTAATTTTTAAAAACAATTTTTCCCCAAACCAAGGCAATATGATTTTACTGCTTTATGTTAACTGAACCGAGTAAGTGATAAAAATATTACACGAAATTTGACGCTATCCTGTTCATTCAACCTCGCAATAGATTGGTCATTTGTAGGTAAAACAATCCATGTCACGACAAATACAAAAACAGCAGCACCAACTTGAGCTGAGTATCTGCGAAGAAAAGGAAAAAAAAATGCAAGAAAAATGACAAACTGAAAATAATTTCAACGTGATATCGCAACCTTGTATTGAACATTAACAATTAATTCTCACCTTATTGCTGTTAAATCAGCTCTAACCAAAGGTGACTGTGTTAGCATTGGTATCATAGATAAGTGTGATATTTGTACTGCTGCCCATCCGGTTTGAAAAATCGTTATACTCCCAACATAAATAACCATGGCAATGCCACTGAGTGAATCAAAAAAACTGCCGAATATAATTGGAAATGATAGCGTTACGAGAACAGAGCCGATTATGTGCCAAATTTTTTTCTTGCTGTATCTGTCCACCAGTACACCGAATACAGGTGTCATCAGGGCATCGACGAGTTGACCTTGAATGAAAGAAAAATATTTTTCTAGAATTCCCCTCTGCCTATATCAATAGTGAATCAATGAACAAAATGAATCATCTTTGATTACGGGTTAATTTTTCTGAAATAACTTAAAAATAATGGAGATAGAAAATTTTTCAGGAGCGCCTCTTTCACAAGTCTCTTCCCGCTCTACAAAAAAATTCAGATCTCGCTTCAACTCCAAGATATTTCCCAAAAATTTATTAAAGTTGTATCAACTTGTGTGGTTTTACTTGTTCATCGTTCTCTAATCATCAATAAATTTACCAACCAAGAAGCAATAACGCTCCAGCTCTCAGTGGCTCGACACCAGCAATCCGCTGCAGATAAATTAGTGTATAAGAGAACCACATTGCAGCGGCGAGATCATTAAAAATATGACCAAGTGAATAAGCCAATTTTGTTCTCATTGAAACATTTCCTTCAATGAGTGGCGTCGTCTCCTCCTCTACCGCCATCTTCGTTAAACAATCTGGTATAAATCGTTTAATAACATAGACAATGAGTCGTTTTGCACGTCGCCATTTAATTGTTCGTTTTGGCAGCAAATAGTAAACTTCCGTTACAGTCATTCGTTATTAAACATTCACCTGCAATAACAATTTTAAGATAACACTACATTGAATTATGGAATTGAGCGTTGAGGAATGCAAAATTATAAAACATCAAAAGTAAATGAAGAATGATAGCACTTCCAGTTGGGCTTTATTGAAGGAACAAAGTACTCCAAATTGGCCGTTAAAAGTCGTCAGATGACTTCCTTTCACTCACATTACTCAAGATTCACTTCACTACATTTTAATCTAGAGGAATCAAGATTTTTTCACTGCAATGTTGCAATAAATAATTTAACTTACATTTGATACAATAGAAAGAGAAAATTCAAAATTCCTCAGGCAGTTATCCAATCGCATATTACCGGTCCCTAAGCACAATGTTCGAATGATGACTTCACAGAACAACGAAAGTTTATTAATTTATTTGAAGTTTATTGCAATCTTATCTAAAACATTTCACGACGTGTTTTATCAGGAATTTTTCAAAAATTCAACAACTCAATAAGTCGTTTTTCTTCCGTTTGGCAATGAAGATATTCCAGACGACGTGAACGCATGGAAGATCACGACTCGCCTGTCGCGAAGAGTATGACTTTCGCAAATGCCTGCAAGAGAATTGTTCCCCTTCAGTTGTAATACGAGTACGCGAAGAGAAATGCGAGTGACAAACCTGAAGGGAATCGATACCTGGTTCTTGTACGGTCTCTCAGGCTGACGAGTGAGTTGACTAACCGCATATGGTGAACTGTTATTTATTATTTTGAATCCTGAACTTGAAAAGGAACGAGCCTTCCTTCGATTAGAACAAACAGTGGAATTGATGGAGCGAAAATTATGGATTTCTCATTTTAAAAAAATTATATATATTTTTTGGAATAAT
>JABSMS010013815.1:0-12688 GCA_018902275.1 Aleiodes sp. PSUC_FEM 10030003
TTAGATAAATAAGGACCTTAACTATTAGAAAAAAATTAAATTTACTTATGATCTAATATTTTTTATTTTACATTGGCGGCGAAAGGACCTCCTTAATCTCAATTCAAACTCAATATCTATAACTCTCGTTAAACGGTGTTTTGACCCTTCGATTGGTGGTGCCATCAAGTGAAGAACTAACGAAATTAATAATAATTCGCGGGCGATACAAATGTAACAAAATACCACGTTACAATACATACAGTCGACTCCTTGTAAAATTCCAAGCTCAGTACGTGTTCTTGAAAAAATGCATGGAAATGCAATTGAACAGAACAATGAAAAAGAGCCTTTACTGAGGCGATGGGCGTGGTTGTCGAAAAACGGCAGAATCACAGATTCAGAACAATCCGAGATGGTGGGGAGAAAAACATAACCTCAGAAGCGAAAAGAATTCAATGGGCATATAAATGCGCATGACAAGACCAAAAAAATTGGGAGTGGAGGTTTACTTAGAATCCAAGAGTGGGAAAACGAGAATTCCACAGGTTTGGAATTTCACAGGGAGTTGACGCCCTAAGCGATCTCGTCGGCATACTATGAGCATAAATGATTCGAAGTGATTCCACTATGCCTTCAAAAAAAGATTGCAAAATTTGAAATCACATGATTCATGTAATTTCAACGATTTCAGGTGACTTCATTCTCGATTTCAAACAAATTCATTGAAACACCATGATTTCAAGAGCGAGGAACCCCTTGCTTTAAATGAAATGTCTGCGGTGATTTTAACGCTAAATTGTTCACCCTACAAACGTCGCGGCGCAATGTCGCTTATTTCTGTTCCTGTGAATTGAAAACATGGCAACAAGAAAAAATTATCGAAAAAATTGAATTCTCGGAATGAAGTATGCAAAAGCATATGTATTCTTAAATTATATCAATTGCTAATTTAAACAGGAGAAAGAGAATTATTGACGAATCGGATATGAAAATGCATCACTTTCTTCGATAGGTGACCAGTCATTATGTTCTCCTCAAAGGGTGTTGCCAAAACCACTCTAGAGAATACCGTGCGACAGAGAGCATTTTCGGTAACATTGTTCTTTAGGTAACATGACTGGGGTCGCGTTTAGTGACCAATCTATAGTGTAATGATCTTTGTATTCTTAATCTCGACATTATAACAGTTGCAGCTTTTTGCTCATATTTATTATCTGTTGAATCAGTGCATGTTGTCCTGGTACTCGAAATGTCTTCATATTTTTCCCCGCTGGAACTAGTACTCACTCAGTCTTCCATCTTTCAGTAAGACACATTTCATTTTACTTCTGAAATCATGTAAAAACTTGTTAAGTTTTCGATAATTGAGCTCTATTTATTGATCTACGTTAGTTCACAATGATACATTGTGTGTTGTATGTTCTTTAAGCTATGAACAATATCTAGCTCAAAAAGTCAACTATGTTTCATATGTCCCATAAATTCCATATATGATAATGGTAATTACTATATGCTGCTACAATTCCAATTCAACATTTGAAAATGGTGTTGATTATTTTCGCTTTTCAACATATTTCTTTCTACAAGGAAAAGAAAGATACCTGATTTTCCTAGTAAGAAAAACTAGAATTTAGTATCGAAACTACGCAATTCAGGGTTCTTTCAACACGATTCCCGGAATAATGGAATACATTTCTTTTACTACGACAATCAGGTATCTCTTTTTTCGCCGATCACGCTTCATTATGATGAAAATGTTATTTTCCAATGTATTACAGGAAAATGTAGATTATTCATCTTCCATGAATATTAGTCGAAGCACTGTAAAGTATGAACCCATTGCTTTAATCAGATTTTTGAAATTTTCAAAATTCATAATATACATTTTTCCAGCCGTTAATTTAAAACGATGGTTATTTCTCATGATGATGAATCTCATATCTCCGATAATATCTGATGACATCTCATACCATAAACAATTGTAAATTGAAAATTGAACTTTTTCAACTTTTGTACTCAAGGTTTCGCCAATATAACAATACAAAAATAGCTGAAGATAAATGAGATAAATTCTCAAAATAAGTCCAATTAAAGTGAAGAAATTTTTTGAATTCAAATTCATCAACAA
The DNA here is from genome assembly GCA_018902275.1 of Aleiodes sp. PSUC_FEM 10030003. Classification (NCBI taxonomy): domain Eukaryota; kingdom Metazoa; phylum Arthropoda; class Insecta; order Hymenoptera; family Braconidae; genus Aleiodes; species Aleiodes sp. PSUC_FEM 10030003. The sequence goes on from JABSMS010013815.1 coordinate 2,111, forward strand.
TACAATGGCTAATGAACATTCAAGGAAAACGAAAATATTAGTATTCAATTGATCCACGAAGTAATGGGACAATTACCTGTGATGCTAGCTATCATAATATCCATTATAACCTGGACGGCAATGATAAAACTAAAAATTTCTTCAAAATCATCAGCTGATCGGAGTAGTTGATTATGTCTTCTTACAACATAACGGAGAATATCTTTTTGTTGAGAATAATCATAAATATTATTGAAACTTTCAATTTCTATACAAAGTACTTCAAATTGTCCACAAGTGTGCATCACAAGACCAAAAAAAAACATATCACAACCCACAAAAGTTAAGCAAAAAATGAACACTTCAATCGCTTGAAAAGTCAAATTGAGCACATGTAGAAACATGGATGTATCAATGCTCCAACAGCTGGGTCCGATGGGCATTATTGGATAAGCAGTAACGAATATACTACATATTTGGAGAATGAAAGCTGTCCGTCCAATGAAGGCATATCGCTTCATTATGTTATGAGTTTTTTCCTGGAGAACAATTGACCAATCATCAATAACTGAACGTATTATGAGCAGCATATACTTCTGTTTACTCCTTAGTATGCAAACTTTTATAACAGATATGAATCCAGCAACGGTGAAAGATAAAACATTAACAAAATCTGTTGGCCCACCACAAATTCCCATTATCATGATGTTTTGAATGAGATTCACGGATAACATTAACTGAAAAAGAAACTGTGAAAGGATTAAACAAACTGTTAAATAAGGAAAGGTGGGGCAAAATGATTCCGTTGATTTTGTATCAATCTATTTCCTGTCATAATATGGGCAGTCTTCTCTGCTAATGGAGTCATTTCAGTGAAGATAGAATGAATGTGAGAATGAGGGAAAATTTTCGGGAATGAAAAGTATCAGGCCTTTTATTTCTGATTTAAACCACCGAATTTTCGAAAAGAATCCCAAAAATCGATTTCAACTTGTACTTTACATCTAATATTTGATTATCTATCCGAAAAAATTACCGAAGACATCCCATCTCAAATACCCTCACTCACTTCAATCAATTTTGAACTGAAATTCAAGCTGTCTGTTTCATCCCTAATCTCTTCATCGCCCTCCTCCTCTTTATGAAATTGATAAGCAGGATGATTTCGCGGCGTATCATTGAAAATAATTTTATTGTGGAAATTTAAAAGATGACCATTCTGCCCGAGGCGTTCATTTTGTCACGCAGTCTGTTTCGCCCGGCGGGTCCACTTTGCCGCGCGACCCTTTTTGCCCTGCCTTCCCCTATTATGAATTAATTGACGCTACTTACTTGCGTTATCACAACGACGGCAAATCTAATATTCCCTCCCACTTTATGAGTCTCGAGTGGCCAAATACCAAGGGTTCTTGCCCATAACTTGTAACAACCCAAAGCATATTGCGTGTTAGGATTCCAGATATAGTTTTTGTTAGACGTTTCTGCTGTACTGGTCATTTTTATATTTGGAGTACGCTTCGAGAGACAACCCTCAATGCTTATTTTTCATTTCCCGACTCTTATATCAATATTGATTGAACTTGAGAACATTCGCTCTGCGCATACATCCACAACGTTATTATTCATGGCAAGTAGGGTACATTCTTAATGTTTTCCTATAGAAATTCATAGATTAATATAAAAGATTCTCGAATATGTGCATATTTGAGTCATTTTCATACATTCTCGTGAATTATTCAAGGCAGAGAATGTCGCTAGAGAAACCAAACAATACAAAATGAGCGAAGACACATATCATCGAATTTTTTTCATATGGCATCAAATTTTCATGTCATAGTACGATGACCGTCTCCGCTGAAACTGCGCAAGAACCCTTCCCAATACTCTGAAATTGTAGCACTTTTTTCAGTTATAGTATTCTATCACATTGTCATCCGAAAGTGAAGAGGAGGTGACAGAACAGGGAAGTGCAGTATTCACGCCGTTTTGTTTCTGAATGGGCGTTATGTTCCCGACATATGCAATTGGCGAGAAATCATTGTTTCGTGATATTGCGTGCTTTTTGGAAAAATGCCGGATGCACTGCTTTTTAATCGGACATTCGAGTTACAGGAAAAGAATCGTGTATCGACATCTTCAGGAAATATGAAATCTCGATGTTTTCGGCTGTGAAGAGTCAATGGCAGGTAACTTTTAAGAAACATTTTTGTAAATGTCTTAATCATGGTATTTGCGCACGTTCATCTCCAACAGCAGATTTTTTATCATCTGAGAAGAAAGTTAGAACTACTCTTTTATCCAATAATGATCACGTCAAAGGAACCTGATTTTTCTAATGCCTCTAATGCCACATGATCGTCACTGCAGATGTATAGACTCTTGCTCCGATCAACTTCTATCAGTAATAACCTTCCACAAACTCTCAATGCCACTAACTCTGCCTGTAAGACTAAAGCGTAGTCTATTCTAAGAAATTTCAGGTCCAGCCTTCGGCCCTGGCAGACTGAACCTTTTGTAGGGGACAGATCTTTTCGGTATGCCTCCCCCCATTCCTCTATGTTTGGAATGCGGATGTTGAGGTCCTTTCCTTGAAAATATGGAGCACCGGGGAACGGCGTTCTGTACCCAGCCGGGCAACTGCTCAGCTCCTTGTTCTTGTTAAGTAAAGGTCCCTGTCCGATCTCCGAGCTTCTTTAGTCACCATTCAATTGCAGCCGAATTGCTGCTTTGTTTGCTCTTCTTTCCGCCACGATGCATGGAGACGATAGGCAAATCAGTAGTCTCAAAGCCAAGGTTGAAGTCGTTTTCATGGCTCTAAGGGTTTCATCACGACAGTATGGAACATAACGTGACATGAGAAAATCAATCGAAGGTACAGAACGAAAGAATGTGAAATTAGATCGGAAACTCGAACAGGTGTGGAAGGTAATCCAATTCCATGTTTCTTCATCCCGTACATTCCGTCGTATCATATCTTGTCGGCTTAAACCCCAAGGTGTTCCGTGCTACGCATATCTGTACGCCCTATCTAAAGTCTTGCTGTTTGTGACTTTTCGTAGCGCCGACTACCAGCCTATGGCAGCATAGAATAGCAGGAGTAACATAATGGCTGTATATATGGCTGTATTCACTTTGCCGTTTTTAATTTCAGTCTACATGTTTTATTGAATATTCTTCTGCGAGCGCAAAAAGCACATGCCACTTCGTCAGCGTGTTCCTTGAAGCGCGTTTTTCAACTGAGCTCCGCTTCCACACAAACTCCCGAGTGATTCATGTCCATCGCGACACTCAGTTCAGCGCCGATAATGGACGGACCTTTCATATTGAGAACCCACTCCTTAGTAAAGCGCACTATCTCTGTTTTGCAATAGTTTATCGTCATCGAGGGGGTCACACTAAGTTTGGACATAGCTCAGTGCTTTTTTCATCATTTGACAAATCATTTTGGAGTCTGACTCATCGACAATCATACATATATCGTCGACAAAGCCTACTACCTTCATGTGAAGCTTATTCAATTCCACCAGGATCCTGTTCTTTACACGGAGCTCCAGTAGCCAAGAGGTAACTCCACCCTGAGGACAGTCCCTACCGATTCGGGTCCTGGGTCAGGCTTTGCTAAAGCTCAATGTGATTGTTCTTTGTCGAGGCATTGTTTGACTCCAGCCGACGATAATGACATTTACAATCTTTGCAATCTGTCGAAGATCCTGATCTTCCAGGCAGTTCTTTCGAATGGAACTACCCTGGTTGCTGTTCCACCTCAGGCATTGACTCGGGGAAATAGACTGCCATCGAGTGTTAGTATTTCCTTGTGGTTTGTGACTGTCTCTCCATTGAGACGGCTGATACTGTTGAACCTGTTTTTAAGAAGTTTAGAATTGTTAGAATAAAAAGAGGCTAGTTTAATTTAATGAGTAATTTTATTATAATTAATCTCTACATGAATCACATCACAACTCCGACGTTATGATTGCAACTAACTGCACTTCACATTCTTCTTCATACACTTAATTCCTACTTAATCCTAGCGGTGGCGGCACCGATTGATTCTAGTATGAATGTACAACTAATATTCCCAACCAGAATATTTATTCTGAAAAAATAGTAAATTTTATTCATTCTTGACGGAGAAAACAGTTTGTAACTGCCTCTCAACGCCATCTTCAACTTACTCGTCGCAGAAAGCCTTCTACCGACTTAAATATATTTAGCTAGAGGTGGGCATATTCCAGGTTGCTCAGATCTACCCACCGTTATTCCTTCACCATTTTTCTCCTCTCAATAATTTTATAACTTTTCACGGTAGAGATGATGATATGGAAATAAATTTCTGACGTAAAAGTGAATTCGGATAAGGAAATATTATTTAATAACATTATTGATCAATGACTCAATATAATTCAAATATTCGTGATGTGAGCCTAAAAATTGACTATTAATAATGGCTCTCACTAGATTCACTCGTTGTCGATATTATCCAGCGGTAATGGACAGAACTTCTTCTCCTTGGCAGAACTTCTGAATGGATTCGTTGAAGTTTTCACTGTCACCACTTTTACTTCAACAATGAGAAAAACCAAGGTGCCAACATCAATTCTTGGTGTCGTAGATTGCCATTGGTACTGACTATTTATACACTACTCTATTCACAGTTATTCAAGAAAAAATTTCGATAGCGTTGCACCGGAAGTGAAACCCGGATCTACCGATGTCGTGTCGGGCACTCCACCAATTGAGTAATCCAGTTCTATGCCTATTTCCATTCGAATTACCGTGAAAACTCATTCACAGTCATATCCCTACTCCGCTGCCCTCGCTTCAGTGAATTAAATTTCAAATTAAATTGTATTTCTGATAGACTGTGGTTGCGTGAATTCAGCGTGACTTTAGCGCATTGTGCTAATAGCCTGGTACATTGCCATGCAATCCCTCAAAATTGCTAAGGAACCAAATTTCGGAAAAAAATAGGATGTAGAACTTCTCTGCATTCTCATCTCACTTTGTTACCAAGATATTTTCGAAACAGTTTTCGGCGAAAAAAATCATCTCTCCGAAAAGGTAAAACAGGATAGGTCAATTTTTTTTGTCCAACAATTTCTTTGAGAATATTTTCGAAACCAAATGCAGTAGTGGAATTTTATCCATATCTGTTCTTGTAGAAGGATCTAGGTAAGAATCATACTGTTCCACCTCTTCGTTACTAAAATGAAATAAGAGAACTAATCCGTCATGGTAGTTCGAAATCGATGGATAATATATTATTGCTTGATTTTGAGGTGTTATTGATGTATGATATAGGAATTTCATTAGATCATGAAATAAGGTAGAAAAAAGATTCGAGTGAATAAAAGAAATTTCAATTGATAAATCCCTACATATATCGAAAATAATTTTGAAAAACTATTGGCCATGCGTTGAACAGGTCAGTATTACTCATTTTTCTTTCCTGTTGAAGCGACTCCTTTTTTTTGTAGGAATATATCTTTCTTGAATGGAGGATGTATGAAAATTCTATGAAATTCCCGTTATAAGAGTCATCACATGACAAATTAGATCCTTTTCTGGACACGTTTCAATCGAAAATTTTTCTTCTCATTCAAATTTTTAGAGACTTGAGGAACAAAAATAGTAATAGAATTCTTCGCTGACAAGGATTAAGCTGACCCGTCATACTCTTTACCATGGGACTGAGCATTGTCCGCATTAATAGTGGTTGGAATCGCTCGGATCCGGGAGATCGCTATCTGCCCATCTCTGTATTTACCAACTTCAGTGCCTCTTAAGTTTTTACTGTCCCCACTATCAGTTCCCCATCAAGCCTTGGGTGAGCTCAGGGAGAAGAACCAGGGTGCCAACATCAATTCTAAGGGCCGATGTTTGACATTCAATTCGTCTTTGTAATTCCTGGAAATACTTCCGATGCTAACGAGTCTGGAGATTTCATTTCATGTTCTGCAAATTCTGCCAACAAGATAAGAGTTTCCCTGAAAACTTAAGACAATTATTTCAGACCCATTATTAGGTTCAGTACTTGAAGATGGGAGGAATTATTGCCAAATGAGGTTAGAGGTCGTGAATTCAATACAGCTTTAGTTTCCACAAGTAAAGTCAAATACTGTTCATATGTATGCGCCTTATTTTGCGTAACGGTATTCAAGTGTCTTTGCATCATTTTCACCGCCACACGGGGCGGGATGAAGTTCGATTGGATATACCCTTAAGCCAGAGCAGAATATCTGGAGAATTTTCGTACGGGTCTGAAGATGATGCGAAGTGACGAATAAGTTGATGTGAATCGAATATTATCATTCGATTCGAAAGTCGGGAATTGTTGATAGAGGAAAATTCCATTGAATTTCGATTTTTTCCTGCAAACATGCACAAAATCACTGTATAACAGTTTCGTGCCCTGGATTGATTTGTCGCCCGCCTGGCAACCAGTTCAGGGTTACACTTCCTACCGTCCTGCTTGCATAGCTTTTCCCCTTACAGGACTGCCAGGCGCCAGGTGGTTTAAATCATATTGAACGAACAAGCTCCCTAAAGGGCGGTTTTCCGGGACAATCTGCTAAGCCATTATTAGTAATTTTACGGACTCATTACCAACCCAACGCGAACGGCATTCGTTGCCGGTAGCTCTGTGTGCTGATAACGATAGAGATTCTAGGATTCCGTGACAGTGCATGACGAGTCTCCACCATATTCGGTAGTCGTACAGCCTCTCCGTCGAGACGACTGGATAGTCGGTAAGTCACTGTCGAAGCACTTGGGAGGATATCTGGTCGACTCGTCAGCCAAACAAATGCTCTCGAGTCCTCCGCTGAAGGCGGACTGGATTTTCATCACTCTCCTGGATTATTTATATCTGCTGGAGTTGCTTCTCCGAGTTCCGAGGTCACTTCATTACGCCTGCGTGATTTTTCCTCTCAGACTCCTGCCAAGTCTTAAACTCCCTCAGACATATCCCTGGAGCGCCAGTATCTCAACTAGACTTCTGTCAATCTCCAACCACGTATACTTAACCAGGCTGTTATCGGCTAAGCATTCTTAGTTACCTTCTCAGGTCTCTCAGAGAGCACCTTGACAGTTGCTGTCTGAGTGCGAATTTTCATGTACTCCTACTCGTACTCGGATAGCTCACCCGAAGACGGCGTTAACCGTTGCGATAGACGTTACAAGGGAAATTTGTTCCGAAAGGGATTATTAGTTCTTTGAGACTGAGCTAAACTCGGCCTACGCTCGTTTTCCCAGTCTCGTCAAGCAAAGACTCAACCAAGCCAGTTTCTAGACTTGTATTCTTCAGGCCTGGAAAACCAATGCTTGCTTAGGCCTAAAACCATTGTCACCGTATTCCATTCAGACCTGGGCAGGAATACTCGAACGAGACTCACCGCAAGTCACTTCGCATCTCATGGTATTTCATCGCATGCATATGAACACCAACAAAAAGTCATTTCGCTATTCCACAATTGTTGCGCTAATATTATGTACGGGAGAATCGATGCTTAAATCTTGAAAAAATATATCTCTATTGCAGCTGCTTCTTTATATTTTAGTATCAGTGTATTTCGCATTCTTAAACATTATCGATGCCTGGTCTCTCTCACTGCCGATCTAAGTAAATTCACAAATGTATGAAGAATCGAGGCCCTCCAAAGTATGTGTTCTTGAAAAAAAAATTGGAAATGGAATTCCGCGGAACAATAGAAAAGAGCCCCCACTCAGGTGATGGGCGTGCTTTTAGAGAAGGAAAGGAATTACAGACTTGGAACATTTCTAGATGGTGGGGAGAATAACATAACCTTAAAATGAGAAGAAAATTCAATACTCATACGAGTGCGCATGACAAGACCACAAAATTGGTCGTTGAGGTTTTTTTCAGAATCCAAGACCGGATAAGCACGAATTTCACAGTGTTGGAACTTTATAGGGAGTTGACCGTCTAGGTGATCTCACTGGCATATCATGAGTATAAAGGATTTCGAGTGATTTCACTATAACTTCTGAAAATGATTGCAAAATTTTAAATTACATGATTCCACTGATTTGCACGATTTCAGATGACTTCATTATTCATTTTAAATGACTTCATTAAGACCTCGCACGATCATTTCTAGAGTGAACAACCCCTCACTTCAAATGAAATATCTGCGACGATTTTAACCTTAGATTGCTAACTCTACGAGCGCCGCGCCGCATTGTCGCTTATTTCTGTTATGCTAGATTAGAAACATGGAAACATGAAAAAATTATCAAAAAAAAACGAATTTCCAAATTGAAGTATGCAAATATCTGTAAGTATTCTCAAATCTCAGTAATTGCTCAATTGAACAGGAGAAAGTGAATTATTGACAAATTAGATATGAAAATGCATCACTTTTCCCGTTAAGTGACCAGTCATTATGGTTTTTTCCTTAGGCTGCGTTGCCAAAAACACTCTAGAGAATACCATGCGACAGAGAGTATTTTTGGTATCATTGTCCTTCAAATAACATGACTGGGGTCGCGTTTAGTGACCAATCTATGGGTCAATGATCCTTGTGTTCTTAATTTCGACATTATCAGAGTTTCAGCTTCTTGTTCACGTTTATTATTTGTTGAATCACTGTGTATTGTCCTGGTACTCAAAATGTCTTCATATTTTTCTCCGCTGTAACTAGTACTCATTCAGTCTCCTAGATTTTAGTAAGACACATTTCATTTTATTTCTGAAATCATGTAAAGATTCGTTAAGTTTTCGATAATTGAGGTCTATTTATTGATCTACGTTTGCTCATAATGATACATTGTGTATTGCATGTTCAGCTATGAACATAAGTTCCATATATCATAATGGTAATACTATACGCTGCCATAATTCTAAATCAACATTTGGAAATTGTGTTTGTTATTTTTATTTTCAACATATTTCTTCCTACACGGAAAAAAAGGTACCTAATTCTTCTAGTGAAAGAAACGTATTCCACGATTCCGGGAATCGCATCACAAGAAATTTGGATTGCGTATGTTTGATACCTAATTCGAGTTTCTCTAGAAAAGTGATGTGCGTTTCTTCATTAGGCTTCTTCGAAAAACACAAATCACAATTCTAGAGAAACTAGAATTTGGTATCAAAACTACCCAATCAGGGTTACTCTGGACGGGACTCCCGGAATCGTGGAATATGCTTCTATTATGTCGAGAATCAGGTTTTTTCCCCTTGCATCACACTTCATTATGATGAAAATAATATTTCTGAATAGTTTACAGCAAAAGAAAAGTTATTCATTATCCATGAACATTAGTCGAAGCACTGTGAAGTATGAGGCCATTGTCTTAACCAGATATTTGAAATTTTAGAAATTCATAATATAAATTTTTCCAGCTGTTAATTTGGAACGATGATTGTTTCTCATGATGATGAATCTCATATTTTTGATGATATCTGATGACATCTCATACCATAAACAATTGTAAATCGAGAATTGAACTTCTTCGACTTTTCTACTCAAAGTTTCGCCAATATAACAATACAAAAATAGCTGAAGATAAAGGAGATAAATTCTCAAAATGAGTCCAATTACAGTGAAGAAATTTTTTGAATTCAAATTCATCAATAATACAATGGCTAATGAACATTCAAAGAAAGAAAAATATTAGTATTCAATTGATGCATGAAGCAATGCGATGATCCCCTGTGATGCTAGCTATCATAATATCCGCTATAGTCTGGATGACAATCACAAAACTTAAAATTTCTTCAAAATTGTTAGCTAATCGAAGTAGTTGATTATGTCTCCTGACAACATGACGGAGAGTATGTTTTTGTTGAGAATAATCATAAAAATCATTAAAACTTTTAATTTCGGTTTGAAGTACTCGAAATTGTCCACAAGCGTGCATTAAGAGACCAAAAAAATATATCACAGCCCATATACGCTAAGCAGAGAAAGAACATTTCAATCGCTTGCAAAGCCACATTAAGCACATATAGAAACATGGATGTATCAATCCTCCAACAGCTTGGTCCGATCGGAATTCCTGGACCAGCAGTAACGAATGCACAACATAGTTGTAGAATAAAAACTGTTCATCCAAGAAAGGCATATCGCTTCATTATCTCATTAGTATCTTTCCGAAGAACCATTGATCAATCATCAATAACTGAACGTATTATGAGCAACATATGCTTTTGTTTAATCCTTAGTATGCTAACTTTTATAAGAGATATAAACCCAGCAATAGTGAAAGTTAAAATATCAACAAAATCTGCTGGTCCACCACAAAAGAAAAAGATAAATAAAGGAAATTGGAGGAAGATTGACACCTGGGACAAAATGTTTTGCTTGATTTTTTATCGAACCATTTTCTATTACAATAAGTGACAGGGTCTTTTTTGCTAATAGGATCATTTTGGTGAATATAAGATAGATAGATAGATAGATAGATATGTTTTATTATGACTTTAGCCCTAAGGCCATTTAGCCAACAAAAGTACAATGTTTTCTGTAATAATTAAAGTAAACAATTGATTGATTGCAATAACTACATAGTAATAAATTTGGAATGAAATCCAACGTATAAATTTTCAAAATAAAAATAAAAATTTGTTCAAAA
>JABSMS010013826.1:0-12687 GCA_018902275.1 Aleiodes sp. PSUC_FEM 10030003
AAATTGATTATTGATTTTTTACCAACCAATCAGAGCACGAATAAAACAATGACGTTGGCTAACTTCACTCGGGCTCATCTACTTTATTATAAAGGGATACTGATTTATAATTTGACGTATGTGTTTCTTCAGCATTGAAATAAAATGCTAATGAGATTATTCGAGAATGATTTTATTCAAAAAAAACCAGTGAATGAGTCCGGAAGAATTCTTCAGATGAAATTAAATACAAAATGAACAACAAATATTAATAATGTAATTTGATTGTAAATGTGTTGCAAATTAATGCAACAACTGTCTTTAAACTTTTTTTTTTCAAATATTCCCGGGTTTTTTAAGATAAAAGCAAGTATGTCACAGTTGAGCAATTTCCGCAAACTTTAATCGACATCACGTGATGAATTGTTCATTCGTAACTGTAATATATTTTATTCATATATATAAATATATTACTCTGCAAATATCTATTTGAATTTGTAAGCTTCTAACCACGATTGTAATCCCCCAAAACAGTGGAGCGTTGGCAAGTCCAGGGGATCGAGATAAGCCCCTAATTGAATTAACGATACGAAACACAGTGGTCACTATGTATAACTCTCTACATAATGTATCAGTATATAATGTGAGTCTGCATAATTTTCAATAATCAACTGAGAACTTGGTTTAATTAGATTTTACAACAGATTGAAATTCTTTTCACTTTGAGATTTTTTTTTTGTTTCAGTACGAATTTTATTAATAAAATTTTCCAACGCTCTTCTCATTCTCCGCCCCCCCCCTCCTCCTCCTGCCCGCGCCATTCAAAGTTGAGTGCACATCGAATATCTAATAACAATGATAATAATAAAGTGGAATGAAAAAAAAAGAATTATGAAGGAATGTAATTAACGTTCCATCTATCTTCCGAAGCGTCAATTTTGTATGAATGGAATTCAATTTAAACTCCAATTTCAAGCGGCAAAATTAATTATTTTTATTAGTCTTATTTCATTCGTTATTTCTTTTTTTTTCGTTTTATTATGCGTTTTTCATGTAATTTTATCCGCAAATTATTGCACGAATTATTTTCATTTATTTGTGAAAGAAACAATGAATATATTAAATATTAATTCACAATCAAATGAATTGATGCGATAAAAAATGACATTTTTATTAATTCGAAAATTTAAATGTTAATGGAACGGAGAAATGAAGATACCGAATTTATAACAGAAAACGATGATTGCATACGCTCAACAACATTTACGATAGTTCCATAACTTCAACCGAATCTAATTACCAATTATTAATGCCGCGTTATCTCATGCAAGCTCTCACCCAACGTTTGCTATCGTTATTTACACTTCGGGATGCCCTCCCTCCCTCTTTCACTCGCTCCGCCAAACATTATATTCACGGAAAACGATCCTCTATAACGGATTCATTACACGACACAAGGTGCTTTAACATAGTATGTTAATTCATCCTATTTATCTCTCTCTGCAGTTTTACTTAATTTGTAATCGAATGCATTGAGGAAATATTTTTCTCGAGAGTTAATTAAATTGACGGATAATCGCGACGTCATCACTTCCGCCGAAGACTTCGGAAAATTTGTAAAATTTGTTGATATTTGGATTCTTTCGTGAATATCTTTGAAACGAGTAGGTTTAGAGGTAAATGTCAGGGAACCTTTTTTGTAGGGAATTTAACGGGCTACAAAAAAGGTCTCTTCGTAAATTCTTCTAAGTCTCATAGTTTTCGAGATATTCACGATATAACACATCTGCGATTTTTGGAATTATTCTTTTTCACTTCATTACTTAATATTTCGACTTAATTACACTGTTGCCTTGTCTTGAGGCGCCATTTTGAATTTTGTGTTGTTTCAAAACACAAAAATTCTAACTTCCCGACTCTCCAATAAAATCAATAAGATTCATCAATTCCACTCACGTTTTTTTTTCGTTAAAATCGATTTAAATTAACTTACATTCTTGTGCTCTGTCTCAAGTGCATCCCACATGGATGCAACAATTTTTGATACTTCACCAAAACTTGCATTTGGATTTTGTCCCTTGATCGCGGCCTGCGTGTCACGGAAGAAAAGTGCATATGCAGATACGGGTCTGTAAATTAAACAAGTATTACTTAAAAAAATAAGTAATTTAATTCAAAAAAATTTAATTATTATTGCAATAAATATTAACAACACCAATATTACATAAATAATAGTTTGAAATAATTTTGCGTGTGTTTGTATGTTATACGAAGCATAAATCGTTATTTCTATTTTTTTTAATTACGAGCCCATGTTTCCAATGTACTTTGTAATGAAAATGTAAGTTTAAAAAAATAATCAACACCAAACTTATGTAATAAAAACTCGTTTCAACATGTAATGGACATTAAAAAGTTTATGCGAGTTTTCAAAATAAAGTGATTACTGAAAATAACGAGTTTATTGACCCTCGAGAATCTCTGTATTTTAAGATGAAAAAAAGAAGAAGGGACGAAACGGGAATTTAAAAAATTTATGAAAATAACATCGGAAACAAGAGTGAAGCCAACAGCTGCACGATATTAATTCACGTGAATGCAAAATGATCGATCGAGTGAATCGCGATAAGCTAGAAATTACGATTGGGGTCGAATCTCCTGTCTCTCCTCTCTCTCTTTGCCGCATTACATACAAAACAGTATGATGAATGTTCAACGTCAAATGTGTTGGATTACCCTGTCAGTTATCACAATGATTTTTAATAATTCTGAATTCATTCTTAACATGCAACTTCCTAAGTATATTACAATCGTTTAACATTTAATATTCGTGGAAAAATAAAGTGCTGGCGCGAATAATGATTCATGGATTTGTAATTTATTATTTAATTTCTACGAAGTTTACGTAAATATCTGGAACACAGTTTCGACACAGTAAACGATTTGAGGAGAGGGCGATAATTAAATTTTAATACTTAAACGTACGATGGAAATCACGGATATTCTAGATCGTTTGAGTTTTATATTCTCATTTTTTTGGAATTTTTAGTATTTGTTATTAATAGAAAATTAATTCTGCTTAAACATTTGATGATGCCATTTTTTTTCGGAAACAATTTCTTCATGAATTTAAAATTCACAGAATTTTTTTCACTTTTTTAAAGACTTTTAATCATTAAAAAAAACGATAAAAATTGCAACTATTTTTTAATGAATTCAAAATTGTTCTTTCTTAAAATTACTGCGATATTATATTACATTGAAAATCATATTTTCCGACATTTTCTGATTTTTTGAGAATTTTTGGCCAAATCATTTATGAGGTATTAAAACCAAACTTATTAAAAATGATGGTGAGAGTAAAACACTTTGATTATTGAGAAAGTATCCAAAATCAACCTAAATATTTGAATTTTTGCTAAATTACCGACCGATTCTGATTTTTTTTCAAAATTTTCGCATGCTTCTAAATAAATTAAAAATAATCCAAGATAAAGAATTTTTTTCATTAACAAAATAAAAAATCCCAAAAATTTTAATTATTCTCAGACAACTAGAATTATTCCCCTCTCCTCAATATGAAAAGACAATAGACAAACAACCACGTTCTACGTTTCTGTTTCTCAAACTGCAAAGAAAATCTGACTGAACATTTTTGCGGTACATAATACGCTCTTGTTTAGCTGCAGCTGGACCTGCATGTCCTACATTCACAGAGAAGTGGAGGGTTGCAACAATAACGGTAATTGCCAATTCACAGCCAGTAATAACTTAACCCCTCCTGCCCCCTATCCTTTTTGCACAAATGTGGTAACTCCATTAAAGCGAAAACACAATTGACTCGTGATTCAACCGTATTTTTTTCTTTCATTTTTAAAATCATTTCTTTGTGATGATAAAAACGGAAAAAAAACAGTGAAGAAAGAATTGTGAGAATGAGAATTGGAGTTTGTGAATAAAGTGGAAATTATCCGATATTCCAATTATCGTAACGCACATGTACAGTAAATTATGTATGGAAATAATTGAGAATAAAAGAATGAAGAGAATAAGATGAGAAATGAGTTTGGAATTTTAATACTTACTTCTGTGGTTCATTTGGATCCCTCTTCTTCTTCTTCTTCTGTGCCTTTGGCTTCTTCTGGGTCTTATTAACTGCATCCACTGGCTCTGGTGATGGCCGCTTCAAACCAGTGATCTGCAGGAGAGAAATGTTTTTTTTTGTAGAGAAAATTTTCATATTAATTTGCAATCAAGAATGATTTGTTTCTTTTAATTTTTCAAATTATTCCATCATTGAATTTTACTTCCTTCAACATCGTGCATTCATGTTTTGGATTAAGGGGGAAGGATCATGACCTTCATTAACTGATGATCAGGTTATTACGCTGTGCGTAATGATTCTGAATTGCGTATAGGTAATTGAAACGATTTCAGTCAATCAGTAATTTTTTTTAACCTGTGTATGAAACGCATTGAATTCAATCTTGGCTACTTGAATACGCATACTCAGCACGCAAGTGCATAATCATGAAATTTTGAAGGAGTTCTTTAAAAGTTTTTGAATGAGATTGAATGGAAAACTTTGCCAATTATAAATGTAATTAATTCAGTAATATTTCTCGAGGGTTTCTTTCCTTTTTTTTCACTGTTGAAGTTCGTGGTTTATGAAAAAAAAATTGTGATTTCAGTGGAAAACTCCAGGGAAAGGTATTATATGAATTATATATCTCAAATTATAGTTGTTATGTATACGAATTTGAAGTAGATAATGGGATTTTATGATTTTGAAATTTTATAGATAAAATTACGACTTTTTGATGGAATTCTTACAATTTTGTAGATCAGTTTTGTAAACTAATTGTTTTTTGTATATTTTCCAGTTCCGTATAGTTTTCACTATTTACGGTTTAGATCAGTTTTGTATTGCTTTAGCATTTTAAATATATAACGGTGATGGTTCTGAAGGAACTTTTGATTATGAGGAAGAATGACTGATTTCTGATATTGAAATTTGATCTTTAATTTATGAAGAAAAATATCATACTGGTGTGCAATTAATCGCAACTTGAAATTTCGTAGTATGTAATGTTTATATGAAAAATATAAAATGAATTCTTAATAAATATCGTCGCCCTAGAATAAAAAAGGGCGTAAGTGCCATTTTTTCAAAATCTAAAAAAATTGAATGTCCACCCATTTTTTTAATACTAACTTACGCCCTCTTATTATTCATCAACAAAATATGGCACTTACGCCCTTTTGATTCTACGGCCACGAAATGCAGTATTGTTTACCATAAATTTTCAAAAATCAACATAATTTGAATGAATTTATAGAATAATTCGAACAGATGAAATATTCTCAAAATAACTGAACATCTCAATTATATTTTCTATTTTTACACCACTTTTTTCCATTTTTCTTCCGTGTATGATTCCATCAACTTCGTAATGAAAGCAAAATGAAAATCAATGAAATAATTACCATTGCCGAGTGTGGTGTGCTATCATCACTGTCCTCGCTCGTTGTAGTATTGTTATTCTCAGGAATGGCATTTTGTTGTATGGCCGGTGGACTACCACCCGTTGGACTCCTGTACTGCATCTGTTGTTGATGCTGATTTTGCATCTGTTGATGCTGTGAGTGAACGTATTGCATGTGCATTTGTACCTGTTGCTGATGTTGGGCGTGCTGTTGCTGTGCTTGATTGTGCTGTTGCTGTAATAGGAGCAGCTGTTGGCCACCGTGCTGTTGTCCTGGTGAGCTCATTGAGGAGTAGGATGCTTG
This sequence comes from Aleiodes sp. PSUC_FEM 10030003, assembly GCA_018902275.1. Lineage (NCBI taxonomy): Eukaryota > Metazoa > Arthropoda > Insecta > Hymenoptera > Braconidae > Aleiodes > Aleiodes sp. PSUC_FEM 10030003. The sequence goes on from JABSMS010013826.1 coordinate 5,770, forward strand.
TGGGCTAGTGTAGGCAGAGCTGAAATTTTTAATTCGATAATCATCGTACGTTTCTAGATTCTAGAAATTGTAAAAGAGAGTGAAGTCAAAAAATTCCGTTTCCATTATTTCGAGGATATCTCGAAAACTATTGGGTTTAGAAGAATTAATGAAGAAACGTTTTTTGTAGCGCGGAAAATTTCCTAAAAAAAAGTTCTCTTGATGAATTTCTCTGAACCCATTAATTCCGGAGATATTTGCAAAACAATGCGAAAGAATTTTCTCGGAGAATTGCTCCAACATTCTTGAATAAATATTTACAATAAATTCCATTCAACGTGAACTAAAATAAATGTTTTCACTCGAAAGAAAAGAGAATAGAATGAAAAAATGAATAATACTTCACCGGAATTTTTAAACAACTCGAGTAAAACATGAGAAGTTTCATAGTTTCTTTGTTTTCGTTCAATATGGAGAGGAGGAGATTATTGAATGAAAACACAGTGGTATGTGGGAATTGGATACTGAAAATGATGGTCCCCACGGTAACGAGATGCAGTTTGTAGAAGAGACATGGATGCCATAGGTATGAAGAAGGAGAAGTAGGGAGTACCCAGCCAGGGGGGTGAATGCTACTTTAACACAAATTGGATAACTTTTGAGATATGGCCGGTGCTGCGTCAGCGCTTGGTAGGATTTACGGCCTACTCTACATCAACTTCCACCCAACCTGACTTGCCCCTTACCCTCCTCATCTCCTACTTCATCCTCACACTCTCTCTCTTTCGCTCACCTCAAACCAATGAATCCCAGTGGGAAATCTCAGAGTTCTTGTACCAAACCTTCGCGGTAAGTTAGAAGTTAAATGAAAGAAAAAAGAAGGGTTTTTCACAACTTTCGATGGAATTGTCACATTACGAAGATATGAAGAGAAATGTGAGGATTTAATTTTAATGAGAAATTATTGTGATGAATGTCTCAGTGCAATTAGAATGATAATTTCATTACACGTATTATTATTTAAAATCCAACGGAAAAATATTGAAATATTCAGGAAACTTGAGTTGACTTAAAATTTCAAGAAATTTATCTCTTTAGAATTCATTTGATATAAAAATATTCAAAGATCATTTGAAATTTCATTTTTAATGATTGGTCGAATTTCCAGAATTTTTTTTTTTCATACATTTGAAGTGGATTATTCAGTGACTGAATAAAACTTCAGGCATTTCATGAAAATTCAAGGAACTGTTGCGTTGAATTTTCGGATGATAGAAAATTCAAGTTTATAGATTATTCAATTTTTTATTCGAACGTAAAAATTCAGGTTCCCATAAAAAATGAAATTTCAAGGATAATTCTGTCTCAACTAGAATTAAAATTACGTTTATGAAATTCAATGTACATATTGAAATTGAATTTTCAATTTTTTTTAACAGTGTAGGGTAAAAAATGAGAATTTGTAGGTTACTTTCCAATTACTTGCTGATAATTCCAGAGAACGGGATTTAATTCACCCAAAAAATTGACTGAACTATTAAGAAGTCATATCTTCAGCTTGTGAATATAATTTTTTTCGCTCTTTCAATTTTTTTCTATATTAATCATCCATCACTACATGAGATAGAGAAAGATGCAGATAGCTCCCAAATTTCTCATTAACTATACGGAAAATTGAATATTTCCTTCTCCAATTATGTAATTAAATCATTGTTCTTTCCATCAATAATTTTCAATTAATAAATGAACTCTGGTTTCTCAATAATTTCGTTATTTTTGCCTCCAACGACTTTGATAATTTGTAACTCATAAACTACACGGACAAAAATTATGAAAAAATTCAGGAAAATGTAAAAAAATACCATCTTTCATCCAGCATCAAAAAAATGAGGCATTAACTGTACTCGAGTTCCCTGAGGTACTACCTTAAAGCAGCAATATAAATAAATCACAAATTTCCCGTCTCATTCTTCTACTCGCGATGCAGAGTGAACGTAAGTTTCGTGATTGAGACATTCGCGATAAGAATCTCACTGGCTCCGAGACATTAATCCGTTAATTATGAATGTCGCGGTGACAGGTTTATGCAAATAAGAGGGATGTTTGATGAAACCACTTTGGTTACTGTGTATCCCTTCACCGATTCAGCGCCAAAAAAAACGAAATATATTTGAAAAACGTTGAAAAAAAGGCGATCGGTTCATTGTACACAAAACAGGTTCCCTCCGCTCTATTTTCAGCCTCTCTGTGACCTCGCCAGTGTAAAAATTCTTTTGTTCTCGGTAACTCAAACGAGTGTTTATAATGTTTCGTCAGTTATATTATCTCGAGAGTTCCGTTGAAAGAAAAATCGGTGTTTCTTATAACCTTGAATATATATTGTGTCATTTTAAAATATTACAAGTAAATGTCTAGCATCACAACTCATCGTGTAAATACATCCTTCTTCAACGTAAAGAAGAATATTGCACGTGAAGAAGGGTGGAAAGAAATAAATAAATGATGAAAAGCGATTTGCAGGCAAATCACGATGGACTGTCTTGACAGGTTATCATAATTTTATTTTAAAAAAGTATATGGCATTTTATTTAACATTGGAAATGATGTAACTGAGTTGAGTTACTCTGACAACCGTACTGACAATGGACGGGGAGGGAATATCCATTGCATTTGGCGTCCCGTCATATTTATTACATCCCCCAAGTCAAGATAAATGCATTCTCCCTGGGTCATTCAACCTCTTTAATAGAAAAAAAAGTTCAAAGTAATAACAAACAAAGAATTCCATTTATTCCAATGACGCTTTGTTTTTTCTCAACTTCCGTTCGTGGCATTAATGATGACATTAAACGTGGAGGAGAAAAGAAAAAACAATGAGGGAGAGGCTACGTGAAAAATAGAGGAAAAATGTGTTGAAGAAAAATCATACGTGTCTGTATGGGCTTGTTTTTAAAAAAGTAACAACTGAGTTACAGCGTAACGAGCCACAGACTAGTACTGCATTTGTCCTGTCAGTTAAGATGAGCGAGTATGATTGCGTCATAATAAAGCACATTCATGGAAATAAAAGGACGATGAATTGATCATATTTTAGAATGTGGTAGTGTTAACCGGAAACAATTACGCATCACTTTGTCTATGTTAGACATTGAATAATAGCATCAAATTATTTTTCATAATCTACCATTTGTAGTTCTTACACTAACTAATGACTTTATGTGTTTTTTTAACGTTGATCTATTGTGTTATTTTTTATTCTTCGTGATTAAATGAGGATTGAAGAGGTAATTCACTTATTCACGTTCTTTTTTAGTGTTGGATTTCATTTGTGCGGTGATTTAATTTTCTATTTTAATACCTGCGCGTAAAGTTGACTTTTGCGCCTTTGGAATGTGTGTGGAATTGCACTCTTCTGCACGAGTACGTAAAAAATCCTTTATCGCACGCCGTGCGGAGAGTAACCACGTTGTGCAATAAAAAACTGCACCTTCCACGTGCGGTAAAGTTTTTTAGACTCGTGGGATTACAAAACTCGACTTCAGTTCATTTTGCAACTCTCACACTCGTCGAAAAATACTTTGCCGCACTTGTTAGGTAATGTACTATTTCGTCACTCGTGCAAAAAAATAATATTTTATGCACTCGCAACGAAAACTACTTTTTCATCAATTCCGATATGGCGCGAGATTTAAAAATTCAATTTCACGTGAATGTTTCTCGGATACATGAAGCAGTCATCTCATTGAAAAAATCAAAATCAATAAGGAAATACTTTCACCTTTCTTGAATAGAGTTTTACCGCATCATTAACACGATAATTAATTATTATCCATTAAAAAAATTGTTAATACTGCCTCGGAAAATCAGTATCCCGGGAAGGTTTATTTCTCACCGGTTATTGACCAATTACCTCCACGATTTAATGATTCAAAAGGTTAAAAAATATAGTCAATACATTATTTAACGAGTTCAGTTCATTAAGAGGGAGAAAGAGGGGGTAAACCTATCAAGACTTCTTGACCGTGACTTACCGACCAATCGCCGCGCCAATTAACGCTCGAAGCACCTGGTAATTATCCTTTTGGTTTTTGGAAATAAAAAAAATACGAGAATTGAAGAATGGGAGAGGGGAAGTCCTCCGTCACTTGAGGGAATCTGATCGTGTTTTACCCTGGGTAATATAACTCACCTGACGTTGATTGGCTGCATCGTGTGTTCCTGCTGCAGGTAGAGGGGCTGCTGGTATCCGCCTGGGTCCAGACTAAGAGCGTCTGGGGATTGTTGCATACCACCGCCTTGCATCATCTGAAAGAGAACAAATTCAAAGCAATTAAATACAATAGTAAAAAGCTTAATTTTTTTATTATTATTTGATGATTTGTTTTTGCGTTAGAACATGTCGAGTTAATGGCTGCATTAAATTCAAAGAATGTGAATTTGTTATGGGAAAAAATTAGCCCCCAAGTAAAGATAATTAGCACTATGGAGAAGAAATAAGGGAGATAAAATAGGAATCGTGGGATTTTGCGGATTTATGTTTCCACAAGATGTGAAAAAGCTCAAGTTATTCAGCGAATTAACTTTGCCCATAACCTACTGTTTTATACGAAGACACGATCTTCCTTTATTTGTTTTTTTATGGATAGATTCAATATTCACGATTCTTTGGAATCGTTCATCATCTAGCCGGTATATCGACAGAATGAGGTGAAGTGGAATATACGTTTTTTTTATGAGAAAAAGACGAGAATAACGAAATATTCATCATGCATAAGACATGAAAAATGAGTTTGCAAATGAGAATAAAAATATATAGTTTACAGAATGTGGGAGAAGTGCTCTCGACGGAGATCGATTGGAGATTCAGTCGAGAGAAATGATTGCTAGGTTCTTCTGTCACGTTTTTCTTCCCCGATATTTCAAAATTATTTGGTTTCATTTTTAAATTGAAATTGAAGAAAAATCGTTATTTTACCTGAGACTGGTAACCGTGCATTGCATCGTGCTGTTGCTGATGATGTTGTTGCTGTTGCTGTTGCTGCTGTTGTTGAGCGTGCTGATGTGGATGGATTGCCGGTATGTCAAAGTCCTCGTCGCCAAAACTTGGTGTATGAAATGTCTGTAAAGAAAAAAATTGAATTTTCCGTTATTTATTACTGCTGAAAAATTTATTTCTCGGTAATGAAAAGGAAAAAATTGTGAGAAATTTTTGAGGAATGAAAAAACGTTTAAGAATGTTGAGTGGGAAGTTTAAAACGAGGAATGGAAGGAGAGAGAGGGATGGGGAGGAACATCGGTGAGATGAAAGTCGAATCAAAGAATTCAAACCCTCGTGGATCCACCCACGCGGATGATAGATAGCGTTATATTGTTCAAAAATCCTTTTACCAATTTATTCTGGACGTTTTTCAAAGGTTCATGTGGTGAATTATAGGTAGAGGGGGAGGGGAAAGTGGAAAATAAATTTTTCCTTAGAAAGAAAGTAGAAAAGAGGGAAAGAAGAAAATTATTAAGAAAGTAGAAAAAAAAGAGGGAGGACAGGGAATAAAAGTTTTTAAATTGGATTTAATAGCGTCAGGAATTTTTTCCTTTGAGGGAAAACTTGAGTGCACACCTATTGATCGAGCTTCGAAGGGAGGGGTTCTTCTATTTTCCTCTGTCTCATCTAAACTCATGTACAAACACAAAGTTGAGGGGCCGATGTTCGGAAACCAACAAACTACCGCAGAATCATCGCTTTAACTGTACCATTTCATTTCTCTATTTCTCTTAAGTTCTTTCTTTATTTTGTATGTGTGAGGAAAAGAAAGAGAAACTTTGGAATAGTTTGTTCGTCGAGCAATTCAATTTTATAACTCGCTTATATCATAAAAGTTTTAATGACTCTTGACGTATTTGTTCTCCCTGATGAAATCTTGGTTATAATAATTAAATGAATGTCGTCAGATTTTAATGATTTTTCAGTTGTTATTTGAGACGATAAAATTGATGGAAAAAAAGTACGTAATTGAAAATAATTATAATTGGGATGAGTCATGAATCAGTAATTCATACGAGATCATCATTCATGAAACAAAAGGCTTAGTCATGTCAATGGAATTTGCTAAGGCAAACTATAAATAACAAGTTTCTAAATGTGAAACACTGTATCATTTGAAAAATCTCCAATTAGTGAATGCGAATTCTTTGAATTTATTTTGAGGAATTAAAATTATTTCCGTGAGAGAATGAGTTATTTGATTGTGCAAAAGTGATTTAATTTTCTTTTTTCAAATTCTCATTAAAAATTCAATTTTTTTCGTGAAAAAATTGAGGAATATTTAATGCAGAATATTTAATGAGTTAAATAATATTGAATTATTCGGAAATTACAGAGTTACCATAAACGTTTATATTAAATTGTTGGGTAAACGACATGTGGACGTGCGTGAGTTAGATAACATACAGTAACATTACATCTCCCTTTCAAAATGAGAGGCGAAGAGAGAGAAAGAGGGAGAGAGTAAATTCGCTAAGAGGATTCCGAACGTTATCGTATTTCTTCCTATGAAACGAGGGTTGGAAAATGCGAGCTGAAAGCCATCCACCCATGTTACTCCCTCTCTAAGTCGTTTGCCATAGCAGTAATAACTGGGTATTTTTCTCTTGTACATCCTCTTTATATTCCAATACATTCAATGCATTCGTAGAATTGAAGATGGAGAGGAAAAAAAATGAAAATAAATTCACATTTATTAAATTACAGATAACACAGAATTGATTCGTGGAATGGGAATTTTATTACAATTGCTGTATTCTGGGATTTTTTTTTTATCAATTTAAAGATTCCGATCAATTTTCTTTAGGAAAAAGGAGATTATCTTTGTGGAGATAGAGAAGTTGATGGATTTTTTTATAATTAATTAGTCTGATAATTTTCGAAATATTTTAATATCAATT
>JABSMS010013837.1:0-12686 GCA_018902275.1 Aleiodes sp. PSUC_FEM 10030003
AAATTGTCATTTCTGTCAAAATTAAAAAAAAATAAAAATTGAAAATTTTCAGTTTGTTCCAAATTTCCATTTTTTTCAAAATTGAAAAAATTTAATTTTTGAAAATTTTTATGCTTTCCAAAAAGATTTTTTTCCCTATATTTACATTTTTTCCATAATTCCATGCTTTTTAACTAACGCCATTTAATAAATTCTCTCGAATTTTCCTTAGACTCCATTTTGCCCCATCGTCTCCCACAAATCTTACCATTGAAGCCCTCGTATTTCTCACATCAGTATCAGCAACAACCAATTGAATGTCCGTGACAATTTCCGATGTCAATTTCCCAAAACACTCGTACGTAAAGTCAGAATGAACATTCTGAATACTGATCGACGTTAATTTTTTGCACTGCTGAAAAATCTTCGACAAATCATAGCGATACTCTCTTATCGGTCGCGTTGTAAATGTTATTTTGATTTCCTCCAACTGTTCGCAATGCCTCTGAACAACTGGCAAGTAACTCTGCTTCGCATTTTCAACTGGAATCTCCAGAATCCTCAAGTATCGACCTGATCGTTCAAAAATGTCTTCAATGTCCTTTTTGCTGAATTTATTGTACTCAGGTTTCCAGATGAGTTTCTTGACGTCTGGCCATCCGGTACGGCTGATTTTTCTCCACCGCCTGCAAACTAATGATACGATTTGATTTTCCAAAGAATTGCAATTCTTCATAAAAGTAAAAAAGTGGAAAATTTATTTTTTTTAATTTCAATAATGGAAATAAATAAAAAAAATCGCTGAATAATTTATTGATGGTAAATTTTTTATAATTTTTTCCCATTCTCAAAATAAAAGATCTACTTTGTAAGGAAAATTCATGAAGAAATTCGAAAATTGATTTTTTTGGAAATTCAGATATTTTTTCGTAAATAATTTATAAACAATTAATTTTTTACCCTCAAAAACATTTTCAAGAAATCTTGCTTTTCTGCGATGTGATTTAATTGACAATTTTGACTGTTGAATATTTGAAATTAAGAAACATTCAGAAAATTATATTGTTAAAAGCTCCAATTTAATATTCATCTCACCGCGCCCCTCGAATTTTCAAAAATTAAGAAATAAAAATGATTTCATATTTTCAAATTTTTTAACATGAAATTATTAGAAAATTTGTCTTCCTTCAAAATTTGATAATTCAATTTTTTTTCACATAATTTTCGTTTCTCTGAATTAATTGTAAAAACAGATGGAGAAAATAATAAAATACCTTTCTCAATTGTCAGTCTCTGTGGTATCGAGAGGCACGAGAATATTTTCATCAGACAATCATCTGACAATTTATCAATTGGTGAATAATTTTTTCGTAATTCCGTTATTTTGTTGCCTGCGCTCAGTAGCGATCTAAAAAATTTCAATCATTTTTTATTCATCAATAATCCTGAATTTAAAAAATTCGCACTCAATGATACTTACTCAATCAGATGATTCTTGTTGTTGAAGGTCATACTTATTTTACCATTTACTATTGTAAATTCGACACCACTGCGGCATGAAAAAATTTGTTGTAAATATTCCTCACTGAGCTGTTTAAATACAAATAATATTGTTAATTAATTAACTCGATCCGTCTCCGATTAAAGTGTCGATAAAAATCATTATATAGTCAATAATTACTCAAAATAATTTTGAGAATTTACCTTCTGTGAAATGTCACGACAAAAGCACTCGTCTTGATTAATTTCCTCCATTTTTTATATTTAATTTAGTGTAAATAGTTTCCCGAATTCAACTAACTCCAAAATTACCTAACCACAATAACTTCGAAGGCCAAAACAAATACCGTTGCACCATTCTGCGGAGAATTGGGGAAACAGAGGAGCTCGGCAAATTCAAAAATTCCCGCAGTTCTTCACGAGAATAGTTTATATCTTTATAAACAAACACCATCCATTATTATTGGGAATTTTTTTTAATCACGAAAATTCTTTTGGTTTCATTGTTTATTTTCTCAATGAAAAATCCTTGAACTGGTAGCACGTAAAAATATGACTACGAAAAAAATTCAAGTTGATAATTTTTTCAAAAATATCTCATGAAAAAATATTCTTTCCTCTACGTAATCTTGGTGTCTTCAACTTGTTTTATTTGAAGCAGAAATTTTTGAAATTTTATATTCTTTATTTTTTTTCCGATTTCTTTCCCAATGTGGCGCCTTTTTTTTAAACAGAATCGTTATTAAAAACACTCAGACCAACTCAGAAAATGGATGAAACAGAAGACCTGAAGACAGTTTGCAATACCGGTAGACAGAACTGTGGTGGAGGAACAATAATAAGAAATTTTTCGTAACGAAATATAACGTCAAGAAATATTATTAACAATGTTTTATTAATTTCTCAAATTCTTATCTCTTCAAACAGAATCTCAGTATACATTTATCATTTATACTCGTTATCACAGATTGCTACTTGATTTCGAATCGATATAAAAATCATTATCCCTCAATTTTTTATAAATAGCGATATACCGGAGTGACTCCTTGATTCTCGGTAAAATTAAATGTCTGCAAATTTCTTCTTTACTTTCATAATAAAAATCCTTGTAGTTGAGTTGCTTAATGAATTCGACAACAAAATTGAAGCAATTGAGATGTATTGGATCGTAGTTCGTACAATTCCACGAAGGACCTTGAGACAAATTCATTAGAATATCGTCCCAGTGCTCGTGCCATGACTCTGGAATGATTTTCTCCAGTGAAATGCACTTTGTCCATTTGTTGATATCGTTGAGAATGAGACCTCGCTGATCATATTCGTATATTTCACATTTTGAGTTGACGATACCGATGTGTAAATCATCGGTATATTTATAATTATCTAAGAAACTTCCTGATGATGGTCTTATGATTATCGACGTAGGGCAGTGAATTGCATTTGTGAATGGATTTGGTACTTTGAATGGAATTGTTGTTACCTCTGAAATGATAGTATTGCAAATAGGACATATTTGAGGAAACTTTTCACAGAATATGGGAGAATCGTTGCAGTGTTTGAAACATATTATTCCAACGTCCTGATTCATTCTCTGACTGAACACTAATCTTGTTTGTGAATTTATGTTTGCGTAACGAATGATGAAGCACTTGATAGATCGAAGAATTTATAATTACAAACTAGATGAGTCGTTTAATGATGAAGACATATTGGAACGATCAATTCACGTAGAGTGCAAATTAAATTTTTTTTATTGAGACGCGAGGATTTTGAAGGTTAAAGCTATATGTTCGGTGAACGGGAACTCTTCAAACTGATTCTCCCCACCATTATGGTATTATTGATGGGTGATCTTACAAATTGTATATCAGCATTGTTTTCTCCGACGTAATTATGTTTGCATACAACTATGTTTGCATACAATTATGTTTGCATGAAAACTTATACTGATGGACAAATTGAATTACTCACACGTATGAAAATTTCTATTAGAAATAATTTTTTTCTATAAAAGATTGCAATCGTTCTTGTAAGAAAGGTCCCAATTTCTTATGGAAAAAATTATTTCTCATAGAAATTTTCATGAGAATGCGTGCATGAGCTTCACGTAGAGCGTCAATTGATGAATTTTTGGCTATGACGCAACGAATTTCGAAGGTCGAAATTTTGCATGCGGTGAAAGCCAACTCTCGAAACTGATTCCCCCACCATTCTGGTACCATTGACGAAGGATCTCCAAAAATAAAAAACCATTCCATATTAATATTTTTTTTCCTCCGAAGTCATTAAATTTGCATACAAAATAACAATAAGTATCCTGCAAGTCACGAAGACTCATACTGATAAACAAATTAAATCACTCACGAACGTCTACACCTATGGAATGATCAATTATTTCGAACATGTGTCGTACAATAAATAGAAAAAATTGTTTATACCTACGTTGCATCAACGAACAAATGATTGCACTTCAAGGCTTCGAGCTGGGGTCTGATGCGCAAAACGATATCATACTTAGTTGTCTCTGGGTCGCGATAAAGACATAATGCAACAAATACTTTGTGGCAAGAATTTATTGCAGTGCTAGTATTGAATAAACTTTCAAACATGTATGATTGGACAATTATACTGAGTTTCATAGTGCTCTGCTGCACAGTTTACTATTGGTTAACTCGAGATAATTATTTCGAGAAGAATGATATTATTCACATTAAACCACTTCCCTTTGTGGGTAATTCCGCATCAGTGTTACTCCAGAGAATATCATTCGTCGATCATTTACAAAAATTTTATGATCTAAATAAAGAAGCGAAATATGTCGGTTTTTATGATGTGGAAATGCCTGTAATATTTATTCGTGATCCTGAACTCATTAAAACAATTACAGTGAAAAATTTTGATCATTTCGTTGACCATCGCGGCTTCACAAGTCCTGATGTTGATCCTCTTTTCGGAAAAAATTTATTCTCTTTGCGCGGCAATACATGGCGAGAGATGCGAAATCTTCTGACTCCAGCATTTACGTCGAGTAAAATGAAGGCAATGTTCAAACTTATGTCAAATTGCGCTGAAAGTTTCGCTGAATATCTGACCAATCAAGCTGAAATTGAACCATATACAGTCAACTCGAAGGATGCCTTTACTCGTTATACGAATGACGTTATTGCGACGTGCGCGTTTGGTGTGGCTGTCGACTCAATGAGAAATCCAAATAATGAGTTCTACGTTCTTGGAAAAAAAGCGACGACTTTTGAGGGAATGAAAATGCTGAAATTTTTCATAATGAGACGATTTCCTGGATTAGCCAAATTGCTAGGTGTAAAACTAATTGAGGCCGATGTTGAAATTTTTTTCAACGAGCTCATTAAAAATACAGTCGAAACAAGAGACAAACAGGGCATTGTCCGACCAGATATGATTCAATTGATGATGGAATCACGGAATAATAAACCAGGTGAAGGACCAAATTTGACAATTCAGGATATGACTTCTCAAGCTTTTATATTCTTCTTCGGTGGATTTGACACTACATCTGCATTGATGTGCTTCGCAGCTCATGCGATTGCAACTCATCCGGAAGTTCAAAAGAAATTACAAGATGAAGTTGATAAAGTTTATGAGAAATGCAAAGGGGATGTTACTTATGATGCTATTAATAGTATGCAGTACCTCGAAGCCGTCATTAATGAAACTATGAGACTTTATCCAATAGGAGCGGCGTTAGATAGAGTCTGTACAAAAGATTTCGAATTACCGCCTGCTTTACCGGGAAAAAAACCTGTTCTACTCAAACCGGGGCATAGTATTTTTTTGGCACTTTTCCCTATTCAGAGAGATTCCAAGTATTTTCCCAATGGAACACAATTTTATCCCGAACGCTTCATTGAGGATCCTCAAGGAACTCTTCATTCATCTGCATTCGTACCATTTGGTTCTGGCCCCAGGATGTGCATTGGTAATCGATTTGCTTTGTTGGAGACGAAAGTATTGATCTTCCATCTACTTGCCAAATGCTCAATGACACCAGGAAAAGAAATGATTCTCCCATTGGAGTTCAGCACAAAAACTTTCAATCTTACGGCGAAAGGCGGTTTCTACGTGACCCTACAGCCTCGGGATAAATGGAGAATGAAGAACAAGGAAATTAAAGCGGAACATCAGTCCTTCAAGCGGGGAGACGTGAATGGTGAAGCGGGGCGCAGGAACGAAGTACACACGAACGAAGTGTGTGAGAGCACTCGGCTCTAGGATCGTATGTGTGGACACTTCGAAAATTTTCTCATTTCTTTTTTCAATTCAGTAGTGAAGAGTTAAAACAGGATAAGTCGATTTTTTGTCGCCGATCTTCTCTTACAAATATCTCAGGAACTAATGGAGATACGCCCTTTTTGCCCTCATGCTTTTTTGTAGAGAATTTCAAGAGCTACAAAAAAGCGTTAGGGAAAAAAGGACGTATCTCCACTAGTTTCTGAGATATTTGAGGAAAACAATTGGCAGGGAAAATCGACTTATCCTGTTTTACCTCTTCGCTACTGAATTATTAAAAACTAGCTGGGTGAAATTTTGTCAAATTTCAGACATCGATTGTTTCTGAATCAAGTAACATGATTACCGAAATTTTGATACGAGTTCTGCGTTCTGAAGGGGTGAGGGGTAAACGCATAAATGATTATACATAGAGCCTATGTTAAATAGTAAGCTTTAAAAATTCGTTACTCATCATTGATAGGCTGTATGTTTTAGAAATTTTGCAGGGAATTGATTTGACAATGTCTGAAATTTTTTCTGATTAATTTCGCGTTTGTATTTCACTGATGTTTCCTCCTTAAGATCAGATTCAGTGATTGCCATCTAAGACCGTGATTATCAACTTGTTGACAATTCAATCATATTTCCTTTTCTTGTCTTCGAGTAGCATCACGTGTTGCGCGTATGCTTCATATCTAGTAGCTAATACTTGATATTTTTTATTATAGACAGTGACGATACATTCTGAATTTTTTTACGACATATATTTACACAAATTGAATATGATGTTCGTCATTTTTTCACGATTATTCTATACAAATATGTTCTTCAATTGCAGCTTGGAATCAGCGGAGAGAGAGAAATCTATTATTACGTTCAATTGACACATAACATTTTTTTAAATGTAATATTATTTATCGATGTAATCGAGAATATATTAAACTGAACAGAATATATGATTGCTGAGTATTATTTGTTCCTGAATGAATAAATTTTTCCGCTTTTGACGTATTACCGAGCGAACATAAAAAATAAAAAGAAAAAAAACCGAGCGAACCTCCGTTTATGTATGAATGTTTGCTCGCCCACACAGACCAATGAATCGATACTATCCAACTATTGATGTTCTGCATTATTCATTCAAACAAGTTATTTGAATTTTCGAAAAAAAATCAACTCCTTTTTTTTACCGCTGAGAGCAAGTCAGCGGAGTCTTAGGTAGATTCCCTTTGATCAATTGGATAAATGATTTTTTTCATAATTTATCATAACATTTTTATGTCAGTTCGTGAAAGAAAAATTATTTTCCTAGTAACTCGAAATGAAAAGCTCTATTCCATGTACGTGAATGCGCGCGCAAACATTTGAAAGAATGACTACAATTATGAACGTCATACACTGAGAGAAAAATAGTGGTAAAAACAATCAAATATTTGCGCCATTGGTACTTGAAAAATACTTTTTTGAATTAATCAAAAAAGTTGTTGAATTTACTGAATTTTGTTAATTTAAATAGATTAACTGTTTGAATGAACAAAATTCAGTAAATTCAACCACTTTTCCGATTGATTAAAAAAATATTTTTAAGTACCAATGGCACAAATATTTCATTGTTTTTACGTTCATTCAGAATATTTTCTTAAATTTGAAATATTTCGAGATTATAGAGAGAAATAATTTGGTAAAGGAACTGAAACTTTCTGGATATTGATAAGAAGATTATTAGATCGTCAAATTCGACACAATGATATTGCGAGAGGTAAGTATTAGGGTTAACTGTCAGTTTCCCAGGAAAAGTGACGAATTTCAATGTTGATCGTGTGTTATTAATATTTTCCACACGGAAAATTTTTCAGAAGTGCTTTCCGAACTCAAACAAACAACAAAATGAAACCCCAATCACACCGGATGATTTCGAAACTCTTCAGATTACTGTCAAAAATCTTCACACGCTGATATCGCTTTTGAAATGCGAAGAAGCGGAAATCGTGGTATCTACTCTAACAGCTTTATCAAATTTCGTTGCAAAATCACGAGACAACATTACTGTCCTCTTCGATAACCATGTTCTGGATGGCCTGATGTCGCTGGTCGAGCACGACGATTTAGTGATACGAAGGTTTCTCTTTAATTAATTTCTTCTCCTTTCATATTCTATTTCTCATTTCTTAATTTAACGAAAGTAGAGAAATAAACGATAACCCCGGCACCCAAGTCATCGCTAACTATTATCGCCTCGGAGTCTCATAGAGTTTTGGTTCAAATTTGGTTTGAGGTCATCCAAGTACCGTCAATAGTTTCGTACTGACCACACTGTACATTTTGACATTCTCAATAATTGAAATTGTTAATCAAATCACATCAGAAAAAATTGAAAAAATTCATAAGTTTATGTATTACTCAAATTACTTTTTGCGATGTATAATTTTTTTTAAACGTTCCGTTTTTATAAATGACAATGAAGATTATTTGAACTTTCTTTTAATAATCTTCTTTTAATAATAATGATTTTTAAAAAATGGTTTTGAGGGTAGAAAATCAATTGTTTATAAATTATTCATGAAAAAATTGCTCAGTATCCAAAAAATGCAATTTTCCATTTGTTCAAATGAATTTTCCTTACAAATTAAGCCATCCAATTTTTTTTTGTTTTTTGATTTTTTTTTATGGCTCAAAATGGAAAATTAAATTTTAACACTAAAATATTTGAATGAAAAAAATCATTGGAAAATTGTCCGGTAATCAAGGGTCCATTTTGCCCCCCCCCTCCCCTACAACAAAAATAGAAATATCGAGACATTTTCCCCTTCGTTATTCAATGAATTCTATTCAAAATTTTCAAGATCAGCTACCAAACTATTGGCTCAAATGACATCACTAGACATTATCCAAAATTTCCTGATAAATACGAGTGATAAAAATTATCTACGCTGCTTCATGCACATTCTTCACGATGACGCTGACATTTTCATGCAAGAATATTTATTGACCATATTATCAAATTGTTGCGACAATATCATTGGTGCTTCGAAGGTTCTGGAGAGTTCACATTTGAACATTCTCCTCAAAACTCTCCAGTCAATTGATCCTGATGTCCGAAAAAGTACACTCGGAACGTTAAACAAGTTGTTGAGGATGCCGATGGCTACAGAAAAGCTTTTTTCTCTGAAGGTGAATAGATCGTCAACTGAATGAACAAAGGATTGACATTGTCGTGCTTTTTTCCAGGAATTCGACTTCGCATTATTGTACGATCTTCTCCGTGATGAATACGAAAGTATTCAGGAGCTTACCCTTTCATTCATCGAACATTTTCTAGTGAGAAATCAAGATGACAAAATCCAGGGAAAATTTCGAGAGTCTGGCGGTTTACAGAAATTGCTAGAAGTGTTGCAGGTGAGCGGAAAAACCGAGATTTGATGACAACACGAGATAAATTAATCTTATCGAAAGATCAGTCTTCATGAATATTCCAATTCGAGATCGAGATTTCTTCTGATTAGATTTTTTTCGTAAAATAGCAGTGTCAATAAAAATGATAAAAAATTGTTTATTTAATTCGACAGAATGACGTTCAAAAAGATCTTCACCCAATTATTTTGAGATTATTAGTCCTTGCTACCGAAAATTACAAATCAGCGGAATACTTGCAATCAATTTTGAACGCCGTTGAGGTTTCCGAAATATTGAAAATCGTTGAAGATTCATCAGATCCAATGGCCCTTCAGTTGATGTCTAATCTAGCTACAATACCGGAATTCAGAAAGGTAAATCACTTAATTTCCATTTAGGGAAGAAGCCCGAGAAAAAGTAGATGAGATCTTACGAGATCTGATGGATTAGATCTCCATTTTGGAACGGATCTACGAAGATCTCATGAAATCTCAATGGATCTATTTAGATCCATGCAGATATACGTAAATTTATTTAGATCTCAATAGATCTATCCAGATCTGACTAGATCCACTCGAATCGAAATAGATCTATTGTGACATTAATAGATCTATTCGGAAAAATCACAAGTAGATCAATTGAATTCTGATTAAATTTCATCATTTTTTTTTAATTATAATTTTTTATTAATCATAATTTTTGACGTGCATTTGGAATAAAATACAAGTTCTCATGTTTCATGAAATAGAACATCCGAGGATTTAAATGGAAATGTCTTTATCATTATTAATATTATACTAATTTCGTCGAAAAAAATCATGAAAAAAATGATTTTTTAGACTGCTAATTGACCCTAACCACTCAATACCTAAATAATCAGATCGTTTGATTTAGGTACTTTATGATTTGGACATACTTTCTCTGATTTTGAGGAAATTGCAAATCGAATTGAATGATGATCTGCTAAATCCAATTTGTTCTATGATTGGAAACATGTGTTATTTCACGATGGCTGCAAATGAATTTGCGGAAGCTAATATTGTGCTCGATCTCATTGGTAATGTATTTCGACGATCACGTGCTACAATATCTTTTCACTCTTAAAAAAATAAGTAACCGTCCTTTGATCGCTCCTCAACTCAACATCATTTTAAATAAAAAAAAATGAACATCATCCCTCGAATCTTCTTCCATTCCACAGACGAAAGTAGAATAAATCAGAAATCGAACGGAAATTGCTATTTTCATTGCAGACATTCTCGGCAATGGTGAACTTGACTGGGAAAAGAAGGAAAATGCCATATTCGCTGTGAATGAATTAGTATCACGGGATATTCGAAATTGTGAAAAAATCGTGAATACAGATAATCATATATTCTTCCTAAAACTCGCAAGAAATTGTAGCGTTCCGATGCATATACGTCTGGGTTCTCTGAAGATAATCAGTACTCTCATAAAACTTCCTCGATTCAGAAAATTATTCATGCAAACTGTGGTGATCGAGGACTTATCGAATTTGTTTAAAGTAAGGAAGAACCTCATGCTCTGAGGTATACCGATAATAATTACAAAATTTTTTTCCACAACCTCGTAAAGCAGACCCTTTCCGCATTTGTGCGTAAAGTGCGCACGATTCAGTGCAGTAAAATACTATTCGTCACTCGTGCGGAAAAGTGACAATTTATGCACTTGTAATGAAAATTTCCATTTTTTTACGTGAAGAGTGACGGAATCGATGAACTGAAGATCGCAAGCTGCTCGATATCTACTCATCTCTTCATTGAAGAAGAAGCAAGATATCTCTGTCTGGGAACGGATTTCTTGAATAAACTTTGTTCTATTATTTCGAAAGAGAACTCGCTTCCTGTACAATTAGGCGCCTTGCAGTTAATTCAGCAACTTTGTAATGACGAAATGTTGATCCAGGAAATTATCAAAATTGGATTCTTACATGTGTGGGTACAATTGTGAATTTCGAGGGAGTAAATTTTGATGAAAGTTGATTAAATCGCAATGCGTATAGAAAACTCTTTTGGAAATTCTATTCATTTATTGCCGATCTTATTGGAAATTTCGCAGCCCTTCTACCAATTTTTTCGAATACTCAGAAAATTCATGCCGGAGAATTTCGGTATAAAAAATCTCAACAGAATGAATTGTATAGAAAAATAGTTTTCCATTAGTTTTTCATCTATAGAATATCATTATTTGAAAATAAGTACGGAATTTTCAGTATAATCGAAAAAGAAAGAATAGAAATTTCAACAAAATTTCCCAACAAATGCACCACGATTTTTTCTCGAATTTTTTTTATACCAAGGAAATATCATCGTACAAATTTTTGCCCTACAAAATTTTCCTAAGTCCTTGAAAAAAAAATAGAATTTTTTCAATCGTTCTGTGAACATAATTCATCTAGTTTATCATTTTTTCCACCCAAAAAAATCGCTATTATTACAAATAAAATTCTAGTTTGTTGAAACATCGCAAAGTCATGCGACACATTCTTCCTTCATGGGAAACTTGTCTGCAAACTATTCTATCAGGCCACTTACCTCTGAAATTCGCCATCACGGGTCGTCTCTCACTCCTCGACATCACGAAGAATGGATTCTATGCAATGAAACGCCATGTTTATCCGTTAGTATTCATTCATTCTCATCATTTAACGATTTCAAAGAGAATAATCGTCACGTAAGTGAATTTTATTCCAGGCTTCCCCCACTGGAGGAACTATTGGAGTCGAAAAGCAGTCCTATGAATTATCTCTATGTCATCAATTTTTCGACCTCTCCGATTTCTAACTCAATGCGTGAAGGCGGTGCAGAGAGCTTCATCGACTCACCAGAAATGTTTGAGGAGGTGCCGGGAGAACAATCGGATTCTGGTAATGCGACTCCACACGTATGAAAATCTCTATAAGAAATATTTTTTTCTATAAGAAATTGGAACCTTTCTAATTCCAACAGATTCAACGAGCAGGATATTTGATGAAGAATTTCCACGATTAAAACCTGATCCTCGTCTTTGCGAGAGTCTCGAGATATTCCAGCGGATACTAGAAGCTAGTGAATCTATTAATACGTAATGTTCACAAGTTTTTTAAACTATTCGAAGTTAATTCCTATAAGACGAAATTCGTTTATTCAATGAATTTATTGAAGGCTATTATGCCTAATATTTCTAACAAGATTTCTCAGTTTGTGGACAAAATCAGAAAATATGTTGCATTCCTAAAACTTCCCGAATAAGTTCATTGGGTGATTAATATATTGTTGGACATAATTGATAAAAACGGCTTTTTTGGTCACTGCAATAACAATAAGCTTGTTCGTACACGGAGAAAAAAACGAATTTTTGTCAAGAATATTTTTTCTTCGAAATTTCTGATGAAAAAATTTCTGCAATTGAAATTGCTTCATCTCAGATTTAATATTTTTCATCTTATAGTAAATTGAAATTTTCTTGTTTGAATTGGAACTTGCATGAAAATTTGATTTCACTATCAAAGCAATGCCTAAGATCTGAGTTGAATTAATTTCAATTCAAGAAATTTTTTCATCAAA
>JABSMS010013848.1:0-12683 GCA_018902275.1 Aleiodes sp. PSUC_FEM 10030003
TAATATATATAGATATATATATTTTAAACAACGAGTACAATAAGTAATAACATGACGCCGTAATAATGAAAAGTACAAATTAATATTTTTTTTTTCACGATACCCTGAATACTTAAAGTTAATGAAAGATGAAAAAATTCTCCACAATATTTTGACTGTAAAGAGTCAGATGATCGATGAATTTCATCGCAAACTGACAAAGAATTTTCTTTTTCTCCCAAGTCAGGTAAGTTCTCATTGTAATTTTTCCTTTTCTTAAAGAAAATTTATATAAAAAACATTCTTACTCGCATTTGCTTTTTACAGTTATCATAATCATGTTAGTTTGGCGAATCAGGAAGAGTGCACTCACGAAGACTGCCTTTGCTCTGAAAATTATATTAGAAATTATTTAGTGGGGAAGGTAGAGTAAAAAGGGCATATGGAACATTTTAGGTGAAATTTGGATGTTCTTCGTGAAGAAAATCGCTTAAAATGAGTGAGGGTATTTGAAAAAGATGTTCTCTATTTTTTTCGCTCTAATGATATCAACTTGTCGTAAAACGAAGGCTATAGTAAACGTTTATACTCACTGGCCCTCTTTGAAATACTCTTTCAGTGTATTACTAAATCGTTTGCTGTATTTGACAAATTCTCTCTTTCTCTGGTCGAGTGCTTGTTTCCCTGCAAGTCCTGGGATAAATGCAGTAACCTCGTTTACAGCATCCAACAATTTTTTAATTGCACTTGCGATTTCCCTGGAACAATCAAAATGCTCTTAGAAATACGTAATTTCATTGCGAAAATAAATTTCACAGAATAACTAACTTGATAGTCTCCAAAAATGTTTTACGGTCGGTTATTTCATCTGGGATTCTGCTCAATATTCGTTTCAATGCTGTTGATTTACGATTCAATTCTTGGAATGCATCCTCTGACCTTGCTGAACGATATTCTATGGCTGTAACAATTCTCAATTTAAAATACCATCTAAAGATTGAAAATCTCAGTAAGACTTTAGGCACTGTTATTAAATAATTACCATCACAATCTGATGCAACGCCCTGTAAACGTAGGACACTTGCATTCATATCAAGACTTATTTCAGCTCTCCTGACAATGCCCAATACTAAATCGTAAGTAATACCAGGATGACTGTTTTCTGCTTTGGAGAGAGCTGATCTGAGAGTCTGTGCAGCAATCATATTTTGGCTTTCCAACTGATAATTTAAGGAATCAATGATTATTTAATCGAGCAAATATTCAATGCACAGTATTTGTTTACCTTTGAAAGTATCGGACGTAATATCACAGGGAGGACGAGTGATGTAACTGGAGTCTCATCTCCCATTGTCATCGTTTAAATATGTTTTCGTATCAACAAGAAATTGAATTAATCAGAGATATACTTCCGTGTTGCTTGACCAGGTGTTTGCCACAGAAAATTCAAACAATGAAATCACCTTCTACAATTCATTCAACTCAAAAATATTTGACGCCTACTGAGTTTAAATAATTTCATAAATAATTGGCAGTTTATTGCTTAATTTCATCATAATTATTGAAATTCACTATCCTGACAGCTGTCACTAGAGAACTAAACCTATGATAAAATGAGGTTAAGCTCGAGTACTTTGAGTGGGATAGAGATAGATAATAAAAATGCATAGGTATTTCCTAGGTGGGTCTGTTTGGCGGGGAACTGAGTGGTGAAGCGAGAGGGGAAGTCATCTAGGTGGGGAATGTTATGTTTTTTTTTGTAGTGTCGTCTTGCTCTGTGCTACTGCTAAGTTGGTGTAACTGTTGATTGTCGCACAGTTTCACGGCTGACCGGGAAAACGTATACATGTTCTTCTAACCTCTTAAAAATTTGTGAAATTATTCAAATGATTGTTAGAATAGAATAAATGTAATAGTTAATTATCACGAATTGTTAAAAGTAGTATTCACTTTGTGGCACAGTTCTGAAATAAAACATTCCAAAAATGGATGAAAAAATAGATTCCAGGGGCAACACCTATGTTATCGTAAGTTGAGAGTGTTGATTATCGAATTCGATTTAATAATTAATAAGTTAAATAATTTGGATGAATATTTAATGGATATTTCATTGTAGAGCGACGATGATTGCCCGTACGAGGAAGAAATGCACCGGAATCCATTCTCAATGAAACATTGGCAACGTTACATCGATCACCTAAAGAACACTAAAAGCCCCAACCTTAATATTGTATTTCGACGTGCTCTAGAGAAGCTTCCAGGTAGTTATAAATTATGGTACAATTATCTCTGTCATCGTAGGCAACAGTTAAAATCCCGACGTATTGATGATCGAATGTACGAAGACGTTAATAATGACTACGAGCGTGCCTTAGTATTCATGCACAAAATGCCCAGGATATGGATTGAATATTGCACACTTATGATGGAACAGTGTTACATCACAAGGACTCGCCAAGTATTTGATAGGGCCCTTCGTGCTCTTCCTATTACGCAGCATCACCGGATTTGGCCATTGTACTTGGATTTCGTTAGTAAACACGAAATTCCAGAGACTGCTGTTCGAGTTTTTCGAAGATACTTGAAATTGGCTCCAGAAGATACCGAAGATTACATTGAGTATCTCATATCTATTGGAAGACTTGATGAAGCAGCGGTGAAACTCGCTTACATTGTAAATCAAGATGATTTTGTGTCGAAGCATGGCAAGTCTAATCATCAACTCTGGAACGAATTATGTAATTTAATATCGAAGAATCCAACGCGAATCAAGTCACTAAATGTCGATGCAATTATCAGAGGAGGATTGAGGAGGTACACAGATCAATTGGGTCCATTGTGGAATGCACTGGCAGATTATTATGTACGTAGTGGTCTCTTTGAGAGAGCTCGCGATATTTACGAAGAAGCTATTCAGACTGTCACTACCGTTAGAGATTTTACGCAAGTATTTGATGCATATGCACAGTTTGAGGAATTAAGCTTGAGTAAAAGAATGGAAGAGGCAGCGAACAATCCAAATCCTACTGAAGAAGATGACATTGACTTGGAACTGAGGCTAGCAAGATTTGAGCATCTCATGGATAGAAGATTATTACTGTTAAATTCTGTAATGCTCCGACAAAATCCTCATAATGTACAGGAATGGCACAAACGTGTTAGATTATATGAGAATCAACCACATGAGATAATTAGTACATACATGGAGGCAGTGCAAACTGTTCAGCCGCAATTAGCTGTTGGTAAACTCCACACACTCTGGGTGGCATTTGCTAAATTTTATGAGACTAATAATCAGCTCGATGATGCAAGGGCTGTTTTCGAAGAAGCCACTAGAGTTCCATACACAAAAGTTGATGATTTAGCTTCAGTATGGTGCGCCTGGGCAGAAATGGAAATTGATCATGGTAATTTCACTGGAGCACTGAAACTCATGCATCGTGCAACTGCAATGCCATCAAGAAAGGCAGCTTATCACGATGAAACTGAGACTGTTCAAATGAGACTTTATAAATCATTGAAATTGTGGTGTCTTTATGCAGATTTAGAGGAAGGTTGTGGAACATTCAAAACATGTAAAGCGGTGTATGATAAAATCATTGATCTCAAAATTGCAACTCCACATATAATCATGAGCTACGGACTGTTTCTCGAAGAAAATAATTATTTTGAAGAGGCATTCAGGGCGTACGAAAAAGGAATTGCGCTATTCAAGTGGCCCAACGTTTATGATATATGGAAAAGATATTTGGAGAAATTTTTACAGAGATATGGAGGCACAAAATTAGAGAGAACGAGAGATTTATTCGAGCAGTGTCTTGAACACTGTCCGGCCAAGTATGCAAAGACATTCTATCAACTTTATGCCAAGTTTGAAGAAGAACATGGACTGAAGAGCCGTGTTATGTCTGTTTACGAACGAGCCACAAGTGCTGTGCCAAATGAGGAGAAATTCGCCATGTTCAATATTTACATTGAAAAGGCGGCTGACATCTATGGAATACCGAAGACTCGACAGATATACGAAAAAGCAATTGAGGTACTCAATGAAGAAAATACGAGGGAAATGTGTTTGCGTTTCGCTGATATGGAAACAAAACTCGGGGAAGTCGATCGTGCAAGAGCCATTTATGCTCACTGCAGTCAAATATGTGATCCACGTGTAACATCTAATTTCTGGCAAGTTTGGAAAGACTTTGAGATTAGGCACGGTAATGAAGATACAATGCGGGAGATGCTGAGAATAAAACGTAGCGTTCAAGCTATGTACAATACTCAAATCAATATGATGTCAGCACAAATGCTGAACAGTGCTACTCCAACACAAACTTCCGAGACAACCGATGCAATGAGACTCCTGGACAGTAAAGCAGCTGGAACTGGCGAAAGTGGATCACTTCCCAAGGATTCCATCAGTTTCGTTCGTGGTGTTACAGAAGGTGGAGCCAAAACCTCCCAAGTTAATAATCCGGATGAAATTGATATTGACATGGACGATGATGATGATGATGATGATGAGAATAGCGAGGATATGCAGCAAGTAGAGGAAGATGTACCAGTAGAAAAACAGTTAATTCCATCTCAAGTGTTTGGTGGATTGAAAACAAATGATGATGGCGATTGACATACAATTGTATTTAATTTTTTTATTAATTGTAATGAATTGTAAAATTAATAAATTCTCCACACAAATAACAACTGATATGTATTTTGAAACGTTATTGTCCTCCGCTATTAATCGAGAGTACTCAAAGAAGAGAAAAGTAAGATAGATGAGAAAAATCACGAACTCTTCACAAATTTACTTCTGTTTAAATTTATTAAGGGAATTTTTATAATCGTATGTTTTATCACCCTATTTATCGCAGAGTATCACAAGAATGTTGTTTTTTCCTGTTTGACAGAATAGATCGAAATTAATGAATAAATGGAATACAATCAATAATAAATCAAAGAATTTCCATAATTGCAATCCACCAGTTTCTTCTCATTTTATGATTTTTGTTTCTACTTAGAATGTGAATTAAAAAATATATCGCGGTGGTTTTATGAAATGAATATCGTTATAAACTTCTGAATCATCCTCATCAGTCTGTCCTTGTACTGTACTGAGTCCTTTGCGAATTCCTCCAAAAACAATAAGTTCTCCCTTACCGAGCACCAACGAATATAATATCCTTTCCTCAGGACCATTGAAATCACTTTGATTACTACCTATCCACGCAGCAGCACATTCAGCATCTAAAATTTTCGTTATATCCAATACAAAAATAGCCAATCTATCGCTTTTTCTTTTGACTAGTCTCTGTTGCATTTTTTGATTCTGAATCCTCTCCTGCATTCGTCGCAAAGAGTCCAATTGCCGTTGGCGATTTGCCTGGCGACGTCGTTGTTCAGCATCTGAAATTCCAACTGGTGCGAATGATTTGAGCTCCATAGGATGAGTTCCTGGGTGTATTGACCAGTTAGGTGAAGGACTACGCACTGGAATTTTCCTTCCCATCAATTTACCATGTCTACCATTTACATTCTCATCTTTATCTATTTTAGGCTCTGAAGTTTGACGTCTTCTAGGCGGTGGCAGTAAATGTAATCTATTGGCAACGTCCTTTGATATAGTCATATCGTTTGGTTTTGCTGATTGTTTGCTACCACTTAATACTATCACATGATTTCCGACCTGGAAATATAAAAATAAATATTATTGCAATTCGGTTCGGTGGCTTTATCTACGAAAATTGGGTTTATTAACGAGCAATGACCTACCTTACACGCTTGATGACACCATATTCTCGTTGGAGCACAGTCTGTTCCCTGTAATTGAACTTTACTCCAATTCCAGATGGTACCTTCCATTGTTAATAACCAAGCATCATTCATAGCAGCATTCGGCCCTGTACATCCACCAAGAACCAGCAGATGCTTATTTCCAAGTTGAATTTGCGAATGCCCGTATCTCGGATGTGGTTTTAAATCTGATGTGACTTGTTTGTGCCAATTATAGTTTTCTAAATTGAGGCACCAAATATCGTTTGAGCTATTGTAATTGTCGCTAACGCCTCCGAAAATCACCATTAAATTGCCGTGAATCGATGCAGAATGTGCTGATGTTGGTGGAGGTCCTCCTAATGTATCGATGGCAGACCATTTATTTGTCTTTATACAGTAAATGTGAAGCTCATTGAACATCCGCCGCCTCTGATGAGGTGGATATGCTGAAGGATGCGACCAGCCTCCGAATAATACAAAACTTTGGTTGTAGTAAACCATAGTGGCACAAGCTTTTGGCGATGGATAATTTCCCATTGGTATGGGTCGATCCCATTTTCGAGTATCTAAATCGAGTTTCCAGAGATCATTGAATGTTGTACTTGTTCTTGTACATCCACCGAAGACGTACATAGAATTTCCGTATGTACATGCTGAATGTGAATGGCGTTTACTAATTAAAGCTGGTGGCCCTGGATCTGACAGTAATGTATTCCATTCTAACGAGCCAAATGCTATTGACCTCTGAAAATACGATTCTTTGTGCTCTATTACGCCTGTAAAATATTAGATACGCATTAAAATAATTTCGGAGTAAAACAGTTCGAAATAATTGATAAATCAACCCTTACGTTTTACTGCGAGACACCATCTTTTGCAGACAACCATACATTCCCTTAGACATCTGTATGGTGGAATTAGATTTAGAATGTACTCCAAAATTTCATCGGGCAAGTCGTCAACATGATACTCCATTATTATCTCAATTATATCACTCTGAAATCATAATTTAACACAGTTATTGCAATTGTTTCATATAATTCTCTAAAGTAAGAAAGAATACGTACTGATCATAACTATTTCTATTAAAGCTTCATGAATATTGAACGTGGAGGGCACATTGATAATTTCTCGAAAAATAGTTTTTTCATCAATGTTTTGCTGTAATTTTTTACCTTCGACCTCCAAAGTGGTGACTGGTGCAGGAATTCATCGTAAGATAGCGCACATGAGCTGACGCTGGGTTCAGCTTACAAATGGCTGCCTAACACAGGCCATTATTTCGTGGTAAATACGCTATTGTTGTTCTTTGTACGGTGGAATAGATCTTATAGTGTATTTCGAATACAGCGAACAGTGAAAATTCGCAATTGTTGCAAATTCGATTCATATAAATAATATTTTTCATTATTCAGTGGAAAAAATCGAGTTTGTGTGTAATCTGTTTGATCTTTCTATTAAATTAATCGCAGTCTCTTAAATTCAACAATTATTTCGCTGACGAGTGCGGAAAAACATCTTCAGACTGTTTTGTCTTTTGATTTAATGCTAGATACTCCTGAAGAGACCTTAACGAACCTGCATTAGAGGATTCTCATGCTGTAAAGCTTAAAGAATCAGGATGTCAGTGACATTTGCACAACGCGGCCGGCCACCTCCGAGCCCAGCGCAAATTCAGAAGGTAAATGCTTTATTTAAATTTATATAAATTATTTCTTGTAATTGTATTGATAATATCCAGACACAGTTCATTGGGTATAATATTCGTATTTAAATACATACGTTCTTGGATTCCAGATGCTAGATGAAAATAGTCATCTCATTCAGACGATTCAAGATTTCCAGAACAAAGGAAAACCTCAGGAATGCATCCAGTATCAACAAATTTTGCATCGCAATCTTGTGTATTTGGCATCCATTGCAGATGCAAATCAAAATATTCAAGCTCTACTGCCAGTTAGTATTTTCCCCTTCAAGAAGCAGAATATTTCTATTGATAAAAAATAAAACAGCTACAAATCCGGAATCTCATATAGCTGGATTCAATTCCAACAGAAATTTTGAAAGAATTTTTTTTTTAATTGATTACTGGGCGGATGACCGCTAGCCGAAAAATTGGTTATGTCAATCTTTTCAATGATTGATATTGAGTATTGCGAAGAAGTTCAGTGTACAATTCCTTATAAATTTTCTGAGTGGTAACTTCGAATGCGGAAATAATTCAAGATCTTGCGCCACCTATATTTCTTCATCGCAATTTGAAAGATACACTTTCTCTCTTTCTCCTCATTGTCAAAAATATTTTCTAGATCCTAATATCACTGAAATCTACTAGAACGGTTGCACTAATTCACTATTACTTCCATTTATTCTTATCGCATGGTTTGCTGAGAAAATTCCAAGTGGAAAACATGTGTAAAAATGAATTGTTTTGATATTTTAGAAAATTCAAGTTTTCTGGTTCTCAGCTTTCTAATGGAATCATCAGAAAAACTCTATCACGAACCGTTCAATTCGAGTGTCCATTTCACCCCACCTTCCCCTATATAACTATACAGTACAGTACCATTTACATTATTCTCAACCACGTTAATAAATTAATTATTCTCTATCTGGAATAGCCTCCTCAGGGAATGCAGCCAATGTCTAATGGACCTCAGCATGGTATGATGGGACCACAAGGACCACCATCTCTTGGGAATGCTCCCCCGAATACAGCAGTTCCAGGTACAGATATGCCACCTAATCCCCAGCAACCATTGCCCATGTCTGGATTTCCTCAAGGACAACCCATGGGACAACCTGGATACCGAGGACCAGTTATGCCTGGACAAGGTCCAACCATGAATCGTGAGTATTTTTTATCAATAGAGTAACAAAACTAAAATTGAAGAAAATTGAAAACTATACTTTAATTTGCTCGTAGGAGTTAATCCAGGGCCTGGACCACAGCAATTTCGAGCTGGACCTCAAGGTTATCCTCAACAAAGTGGTCAACAAGGTTATCCGGCATCTTATGGTGGTCAGAATCCAGGAGGAAATTATCAGGGACCTCCAGGTGCTGCATACGGTCCCAATCAACCTAACCAATATGCTCCTCCCACTCCACCACAACAGCAAGCATATCCAGGTGGATCTCAACAGAATTATGGTACCCCTACAACTGTAAACAGTTACGGAGGACAACCAAACGCCTATCCTCCCCCAGGAGGTCCTCAGAATCAAGGGAATTATGGTCCTTCACCTCCAAATCAACAAAGTTACTCGCCAGCAAGTTCAACTCAACAAAACTTTTCTCAGAATTCACCACAGCCTTCTCAACAACAACCTGGACAATATGGAAGTCCGAGTCCGCAACCAAACTATCAACCACCCAATCAGACACCGGCACAAAGTGCATATGGATCAAACCCATCATCTGCTAATTATCCACCACCACCACAATCCTCTCAAGCTTACCCTAACAATGTTCCTCCTCAAAATTATCCCCCACCGCCATCTACTTCAAATAATGTTGCTCAACCATCTCAAGCACCTCCTCAACAAAATACTGGACCACCACAACCCAATTACTCCAGTCAGCCAAGTCCAGGGGGTGGACCAACTCCATATGGTGCAACCTCAACCTCACCACCATTTAGTACAACATCAGTCAGTGGAGCAAATACGTATCCTCAGAGCAGTCAACCAACTAGTACACCTTCTGCATCTACACAAACTTACCCACCCAGTAGTGGACCGCCTCCAGCTACTTCTCAAGCAGGAAGTTATGTACCTCCTATTCCAACTCCTTCAGGCTATCCTGTTCATCAACCTTCTCATATTCCTCATCAACAACCCCATCCGCCCCATCAACCACCTCATGGATCATCTCATCCTCCAACACATCAGGGTCCTCATCAATCATCGCATGGACCTCATCCAGGAACTCACCAGATTCCTCATCAAACTGGACCTCTACAACCAGGACCTCCGTCATCTCAACCACAATCTTCTCAACCACCACCTCAGGGTCAACCACCGCAACAACAATCTCAAGTTCAACCTCAATCTCAAAATCAAGCGCAATCTTCCCAACAACAACAAAACCAACAGTCAGGTCCTCCTCATCAACAATCGCCAAGCCCAGGTCCTGGTAATTTTCCACCAACTTCAGCATCATCTGCACAAGGTCCCTCAGCTAATTCAGGACCCCCAACATCTCAACAACCACCAAGTGGATATGGTCCACCTCAATCTCATCCTGCAACAACACAAACATATGTACCTCCTGGTCAACCTGGACAACCTCCTCAAGGTTATCCACCTCATCCACCTGGACAGGGAGCACAACCGCACTATGGACATCCTCAATATCCTCCTCAAAATTATCCACCTCACCCTGGTCCTCCAGCTGGGCAAAATTATGGACAGTATCCACCGCGTGGACCTCCGGGAGGACATATGCCACCACCACCTGGTCCACAGGGTCCACCTCCACCAAATCAGTATGGTGGATATGGATATCAACAGCCACCTCAATGAATCAGTCGAGGAACAAAGCAAAAAATTATGGGTCATCGAGATTTTTAATTTTTTTTCTGATTTTATGAAGAATATTTATACAATTTCTGTAATTAAATTCGACTAAATTCGTTCCAGTGAAAGAATCATGATTTTTTTCCATATAATTATTAAAATGTATCTTACCGAATATTCGCATCAATAAACTATCACAATTGTAAAACTCTTATAGATAAAATTATGAACCTGTCTTATGTGATTAAGGTTCAAATTGAATTGAGCTATGGCATGACCCAATTCACTTTCAGAAATTGCATTGAATAATAATGCAATATCTCCCATGTATATTGAAGTATTGGCAGTGGATTATCGTACTTATATACCTCCTGATTTGGAATTTTGTACGGGAATAATTACGTATTCAACTTGAATACTCCATAAGAAATTTCAGAATTCGTCTTTTGCATTTCTACCATCGAAATTCGATGTAGCTTGCTCCATTTCACATGGACAAGAATGATCAAGTTGTGAGACTTCTTCCATACCGTCCAATACTGCGACATTGCTGGATATTCTCTGCTTCCATTCCTGTTATAATCAAGAACATATTTTTTTGAGCAAGGTTGTTCTATTGCTGCGAAAAAAAAAAGAAAGGTGAACGTATTTCACTTACTTGCAACAAAGATACATGGTAGCAGAATATATCCTGTGGTAATGTAACTTGCCGCATCAATTCCCGACCGGCTTTCGCTATCTTCAAAGCTTCACCATCATTATTCATAGCCCATGATAACTTTTCGACGATATCCGATAAATCACGTTTGACTGGAATAAAAGTTTCGTAAGGAACCAGATGTCTATAGAAATGTTCATAATACTCCGAGTCTTGTTTAAAAACCAGTGCATCACCGGCAAGAAGATAGGGTAAACGATACGCAGCAACTGTGCCATCAATGTTCAATTGATATTTATACTGCAAATACGTAGACATATTGAATATTTTTCATCAAGACAATAATTTAATGTCACCTCACCTGGAAGAAATCAAAAAACGATACGTGAGGTTGACTTGGTCCATATTTATCTATTTCATCTTTGAAGAAGAAGAAATTTGTGATTGATACGTTGAATAGATCTGGGTGCCTTTTAGCAATATTAATCAGATTCAAACGTTCTCGCCGAGAGTCTCTTCCTCGCCAAAACATTTTTTCAACCTTTTTATCCCATGGTGTTTTGGTATTTCCTTGAACCGATAGCATATCTAACATCACCCTTTGAGAAAACATAAAAAAGTCATTTAAATATCATGCATTCGTGAATATATAGCTGTATGATTTGTGAATTACCTGCCCATATTTTCCAATGAAGATTCGGTAATATCGTAAGTTGGAAGAACAATGTCACTGGTATCCCTTGATCCGCACCAAGAAAATATAGGATATACAGGTTTGGTTTTGGGCACTAATGGCCAATCTCCCAAGTTCATGAAGAATTCAACGTCAGGCAAAATTACTTTACGTGCCAATGATAACAGAATTGAATCTGAAAAAATTTTGAAGCCGACGTGTTGTCCATAACAGCGTCTGAAAATCTAGTGTTCTTAAGTGATGATGTTATATTTAAATTTTTGGAGAATTTCAAATGACACATACTCTGTTATTCTTCACGACATAGTGGCAAATACTGACAGCATTAGGTTTATTATACTGCTGAATGAGTTTCGTTCTAATACTGTCAAAATCTACACGAGTGAATGGTCTCAAGTCTTTTTCGATCTGAGGATAAGTCGAAGAGCATCCATATTCTTTGAGCCAGGTTTGAGTAGATAATTTTGGACAGTAACATTCCTCTTCGAGAATAGGACCTAAAATAATTTTTTCATATATTACTAGAATATGCACGAACCGTTTTTTTTCAGAGTAAACTGTAGAAATGCAAGTACCATCCGAATACAACGATCCATTTGTTATAGATTGATTTTTGACTTTAAGTCTTATATGAAGTTTGTAGCAAGTTTCATAAACTCTGTAACGAATTATAAAACTTCCATCCTTACAATCCAAAGTCTGCGTCCAAATTCTACATTTATTTCCATAACTATTTTCACCTACTATTTCAGCATGAACAATTTCTCTTTCCAGCCGACCAGTTACACTGTAATAAACAATCATTAGAGGAAGGTGGGGTAAAATGGACATAAGGAGTAAAATGGACACACCCTAGTTTTGATGTAATCTATTATGAAAATCGCAAGAAATCGAGGGAAATATCAAAGATAGGTTTATTCTGATAGGTTCATTGGAAAGCTGAGAAAATTCCAAGTGGAAAAGATGTGTAAAAATTAATTTTTTTGATATTTTAAAAAATTCGAGTTTTCTGGTCAAGATTTGAAGGGGTCCCCCTTTCCAAAATCTAAAAAAATCAATTTTTTG
>JABSMS010013858.1:0-12678 GCA_018902275.1 Aleiodes sp. PSUC_FEM 10030003
AAAAATTATAAAAATTCAAAAATAATTCAAAAATTCCGGAATTTTTTACCACTGAGTGGAATTTTGAACACGATTTTCGATCAAAATTTCATAATTATTAAGAGAATCTTTTTTTTGTTTATGAATAAATGTTTTTTTTCAATAAAAAAAAAATCTCAATAATTATGGAACTTTTCCGATCGTAACACTGAAAAATACAATATAATTCGACCAGATAAATTCTATAGTCAATCAAAAGAAGAAGAAAATAATTCAAACGTAGGACGTATCCTCTTTCCTTGGACAATGACACCCACGGGACTCTTTCATTCTCAAACAGACACAATTCTCATATTCTTTAAATCGCACACGTGTTATATTTAACACCGTGAGAAATAATTCAGTTTTTTCTACAAAATTCAATCAAATTAAAAATAATGACAACGCGAAAAAAAAAGGAAATAAAATGGTCAGCTGTGGAAAATTTTCCACCGGGGTAATAATATAATGTTGCCAGTGGTAATAGTTTTACAGAAACGTGCCGGCAAGTGTAAACTCAGAGGCCCAAGGTTAACTGAAAATTGTTGGTCAGAGTGATTCGTGGCATATGCTACGTCTTTTTTCTTTTCTTTTCACAAAGTATAAATAAATAATATCTATGGGGGTTTGGGAACTCTCAAGGCATTTTTTCGGCCTCTCACTTCACATGAGTCATCGATCTATCTCGAGTTCACGCGAATGCTCACGAAAAACAAAAGGGGGATATAATTAGTGAAGAATAGAGGGGAAAAATCAGTTTTGACAATAATATTGCGATATTGCAACAGCTGCTTGCAGTTGGTCTGTGAGGGAGTATCAAGAAATTCAGCGGTCGATAATCTCTTGAACTCTTCGTTACCCGGATCACCACATTCTCCATTATTATCGTCAAAATATTGTTTCAAAATTTCCGTTATGAAGAAAGTGTGAATTCTGAGAATTTAAATAAACTGAGATGGATTTTATTGAATTATTGAGAAGATAAACTTGATTCAAGCTGCAACGTCTACTCTCGAAGAAGACTCAACAGCCTTTGATTGAGCATCATAAATCCCATGGAGTCAGAAACTGGATTGATTCAAGAGTTTTTCAGTTTGATTCATTTTTTGAAGAGGCCGTCTTCGTTGTAAAAAATAAGATCTACAAAAAATATTCCCACAAAAATTTCTCTATCTTCCTCAATTCTCGAGATATTTCGTCGAACGTGATTTTAAAGCGAATGAAAAACTCATTTAATCGAAATAATTTTTCGTGAAATTAATCGGAAAGTAAACAAAATTTTCCATTATCATCCGACATTACGGCGAGTGTCTACCACTGACGTAGCAAACGGCTCGACGAAACTTAAACAATTTCAACTTTAATAGGCTGACGTAAGTCACGAGGTGAGAATCACACTTGGGTAAGCATTTTCCGAAATACCGCTACAGTTACGTTTAAAGTTTAATATATACAGCCACGTACACGGAGGTGTCAGAAAGCATATACAATCGTGTTCATCCGTCTTGTACAGATAATACCCTTTTAGCCGTATCGTCACGAAAATAACGAGAAATGAAAGCGTGTTTATTACAGGCTACGGATCAATTTTACATCGTGACGATCATTCATCGATGCGCGGGAGAATTGAAGAAAAAATGTGGAAACATCTCTTTCCACGTTTCATTTTATTTGCTACATCTCTGATACTGATGGTACGATGACCCCAGATATCTAGACAATGTCTCAATAGATCTGCCATCGTTATTGTGTATTGGAATCAATTTTTTTTGCACTAGAGATCAAAAGTTTCAGTGTCGACGACCTGTCGCAATCGGATTAATTACTTCGTTTCATGAATATTTAATTCGACAGAACAAATCAATATTGAAAAGATCGAAGAAACTCTCGAAGCTTCCTTTGCGAATATCTTCGAAACGAGTAGGTTGAGAGAAAAATGTGAAGAGACCTTTTCTGTAGAGAATTTAATTCTCTACGTAAAAGGTTTCTTGATAAACTCTTCTAAACCTCATCGTTTCCGGGATATTTTGAAAATAAGATAACGTGATTTTCGAAAACACTGGAATTCGTTTTCAAATATCTCCGAAACTGTCGCGCCAAAATTGTTTGCTCTATGGGATTTTCTAGCAAAGATTTTCCGATCTTTTCAATGCAATCGTCGAGATCTCTAAGATCCATCCACTTTTTTTCACTTGAAAAAAAATTCTCCGAAAAAAGTTGGACTGGATTACGTTTTTATCTTCTCTTTTCATGTTTTGATTTTTCATAAATCTGAACTAGTTCTTGGTACTAAAAAAAATGCTTACCACTTCGATATAATATGATATCACAGAACAGGATATGGGATGAACAGATAAATGATATGCATAAAGAATAGTGTCGTCGGCACACGCGTGGTTACACCAAGTGCAAGGACAAATTTTTTCAGTTCCATGCCATTGCACTCGCGTGAAAAATAACGCGCGAAGCGCCCATTAAATAATCATTAATAACAATTGCTTGAAAATGATTTTTTCCAAAACAAATTGTTAAAAATCATTGGGAAAATAATGAATCCGAGTTCATTGAATAAAATCAGTTTGCCCCATAAATCATTTAATTAACAATGGAATTCCAGGAATTCTTCTCGTGTCTCCTTCTCTACTCAATTTTTTTCAATTCATCACGA
Organism: Aleiodes sp. PSUC_FEM 10030003; assembly: GCA_018902275.1. NCBI lineage: Eukaryota > Metazoa > Arthropoda > Insecta > Hymenoptera > Braconidae > Aleiodes > Aleiodes sp. PSUC_FEM 10030003. The sequence continues at coordinate 2,687 of JABSMS010013858.1, forward strand.
CCGATCCCGCAATTGCAATAATTATTGTCCGTTTGACTTCGTGGAAATGCGAGAGAGAGAAAAAGAACCCAAAGGAGACACTGAGATTCGATCGTTGCTAGTAAAATGTCCCTGGCCTCGTACAATTGGACGTCTGCCCGAAGAAACACGTCTAAGAGTGTTTAGACTTTGTGATTTTTTCATTTAAAAAATGTCGCGAATTAATTAGAATTTGAAGAAATATTATGTCTCAAATTGTCCAAAAAAATTGTACACGATAAATTATTTCTCAAGTGAATAAATTTTCCCGAAAATAAATAAAAATTCTTAACATGTTTAATTCCTTAATTTTCATATTAATTGAAATTTAGAGATGAAAAATTCCGAATTAATGCGAAGATTTTTGATGTCATTGAACTTTTGCACTGTCGCGTCGCATATTTTCACTCGACTCCCTTGCATTTGCCTTAAAAAATGCCTCATGCGAGACATGAAGAGGAGGATAAACGTATGTCTTTCGCATAAATATTTATTTCGCCCCGCAAATCATTTGGCGAAATGCCTCTTCATTTATTCTTTTCCTCTCTCCGTCTCTCCAGCCGCTACGTATCGTACAGAATCATCTAATTGACACTGGAGAGACCGAGACGATTCATAACACCATTCGTCTGGCAGATTTGTTTCTTTATTTCACATTAATTTTTATTTCTCTTATTATTTTATTATTTGCGTTTTATCATTAAGCGCCGGGGCTTCCACTCCATTCGTGACTCTCCTCTTATTCAGCGAAATGAATTTACCAGTACTCGTGATCATAAAATTTATCGATATTTAAGCTCGAGGAAGATATTAACTCCGGGCTAAATGAAGTGTCCAAGGTCGGGAATTATCCGTCGAATAATATTATTTAAAAATTAATCTAATTTATTTTAATCACATTGACCTAGATTAAATTCATCTCTATATTTCTGTAAATATCTTGGAAACTACGCGAGATAAGAAAATTTTTGTGATAACCTTTTTTGCAGCCTTCATTTTTTTCCACAAAAAACGTCTCTACGATAATTTTTCTATTTCTCATAGGTTCCGAAATATTTTGCAAAAACTAATCTCGCGTTTCTGCGAGACCAGTCCATAATACTCTTGAATCAAGCCCCAGAAAAAAATAGTCATGAAATAATAAATTTTCTCTCCAGCTGTCCGTCAACTTGTTTTTGAGCAAAAAACTCTAATTAGTGATTTTTCATCATTAAATGTGCACTGATAAATTAAGTTTATTAAATAACCGTAATTACAAGCATTAATAACGTCTCCATCGATTGACTCGCAATCGCAAGGAGACATTTTAACATCGTTGGATAATGATTCTCATAATAAAAAAAAAGGCAACTGATAATTAAAGTCTCAAACAGACCTGAACGTGCAGGAGTAAAAAAAATATTTAATAACTCACCAGGTATTATCAAATGATACGTGGGAATGTTTAAAATACATTAATAAATGTATTTTATATTGAAATTACGAACTATCACTTTCACCTATGTGTGTAATAAAGCCCAGACTCAATAATTCTATTAACTTATTCCACCAAAACTACGTAATGGACGAAGACGTAATTGCATAAACGTTTTAAAATACTTAAATATTTTTACTTGCATTAAAGAACTTTCATACTATTAATAGATCGCACAATTGACAAGTCCAATAATAATTTCTGACCTCTAACACATTGAATGCAATTTATTAGAGAATTACTTTCTCATTCTGCCATTTATTTTTCTTTTGCTTAAAAATTAACGCAGATTGATGATTAATCACTTGAATTGATCAAATAAATATCATTGGTAATTATTCGCATTTTTCTCGGAGTTCTCTTCTCCTCTTCATTATTTTTTTCAAACGTTTTTTCCTCCTCTTTCATCCACGGAATTGGGAATGGAAGAGGCAAGTCAAATGTCAGGGCAGTTTTCTTATCTTCGTGTAACGAATTGCCGGGGAGAATTATATACACTTGGCATTACTCACTGAACAAATAAGTGGTCTCTTGTGTTGATCAGGCTGATCTATCTTGCGGGGAGAGAGAGAGAGTGAGAATATACGATCTTCCATGGATCTTACAATAGGTGATATCAGGGATCTAGGCGACACACGTCGTTGTACACCTGATCGAGAGTGAAACGAGCTGATAATTTTTTTTTGTCAATTTAAATAAAATATATTCAATGAATTTTTTCGATGGAAAAGACAACGGAAATTTAATGGAAGGATTGTAGCAATGGAACATCGAAAAAGTTATTGAAGTTCGTTCTCTGAGTAGCTTTGAGACGAGCGGGTTTAGAGGAAAATATCAAAAAACCTTTTTTGTGCAGAATTTAATCCTCTTTAAAAAAGTTTCCCTAATAAATTCTCCAAAATCTCGTCGTTTCCGAGAAATTCCCAAAATAATCAAGACCCGATTTTTCAAATGACCGAAATTGCGTTTCAAACATCTCCGAAATTAGCGCGCCAAAATTGCTTGCATTGCAACGATAATTAAAAATTCCTTAAAATTGAGATTATGCAAAAATTACAAAAATTGATTTCGTGACTTAAAAAAAATTTGGAAAAAATTCTGAGTAAAATAAAATCCGTCAAGCGTTTGAAAATTTTCGTCTCTTCAAAAATCCGCCGAATTTTATCTCTCAATTCCCATTTAATGCTCCATCCCCCCCCTCACTTTTAATAAATATCGGTATAATGAATAACATAAATGAAATAATGAAATAAAAAATGATAAAAAAGAATTAGCATAAAAATTTGCATGAAAGTCGAGGCAATCTACAGTGGTGTCTTACAACACGTGATCCTAATCCACTGACACCGGCAGAAATATGAAACCGCTGGACACGCACTTTTGCCATCATTCGAAATTAAACGAGGCTGAAAAAAGTGCTTTTTTTTCGCGTTTATAATGTTCGAATAAAAAATCACTCAGTGTTAACTTTATTTTTATTTTTTCCCCAATACATTATGCGAGACACGCATTATATTAGCGAGAATGCCTAACACGAATTGCGGAGGACGATAAATAATTAATGAAGAAAAATTAGAACTCACCATCATTCTTCTCTGGTAATAGAGAAACCGATGTTCCGCGATGAATATCAATAATTTTAACATTATCATCAAAATTATCGCTGTACTCTTCTGTTTTGTTGATCAATCGATTTTTATCATTTTCCAATGATCCTGTCGTCTTAATACCGGTCCAAAGGATCACGAGAAATACAACAAGTAGTAGGATCGCGAGACCAGCTGCGGTCGATGATACACGACTCGATAATCTTGACATTTCTTAATGTTTTTCCTCTCTTAAATCACCACCTTGACATTGTCACTCCTCAGTTATTTATTTTATTATTTTTTTCTCTTTCTCAAATCCTTTTACACTTCTTCGCGATCAATGTCTTCTCATTTTTCATTTGATAAAATCATGCGGAAACGAGTTGTTAAAAAAGAATTTATTCACTATCATCATTTGTCATTGGAGAAAACAAATTATTTTAAAATAATTCAATGAAAATCGTTCATTTAAATTTTTTAATTTCCGTGGATTTTTTTTCACGGAGAGAGTTCGAGCATGGGCTGATTTTAAATAAAACTACTGTCCTCTTGATATATCACTACACAGTCGTTTTTAAAGAATTTTATTTCACTGAATAACACTGAATTATTTGCTGAAAAATTTTCCATTCCAATTGAGTGAAAGAATTCGAGAGAAATATAAAAATAATTCTCCCATTTATTTTTTATCAGTCTTTATTTCGTTGTCATAATTAATTGGAGCATGGATATTAATTTTATTATTAATTGTTAACGGTGTTCCTCAATTTACCTACCATTTTAACAAAATTGAAATTCACGAATTCTCACAGTAATATTTTATTTCAATATTTTCCAATTGAAATTTTAAAAAAAGAAAGAAAAAACATTGAATTTATTTTTCCCTTCAGGGAGCGTGAGTGACGTGAATTATTTATCAATCGAGTCAATCGGGAATTTAAATATAATTTCAGTGATAAATTAATTGACAGAACAAAATAATTAATTCGAAGTGTGTGACAGTGTGACTGAGGACGATGAGGGAGTCACAACCGGCTGGCTCCGCTCGCATGCACCGACTGAACTAAGTTCAACGGCGAATCTTCGCCTTCGATCTCGCGTACACCCATTTATCCCTCCCCACCTCTTTTTCTCAACTGTTATCCCCCTACTTCTTATTTTACCAAAGCAACCACTGTTCATTGTTTCTATTATATGAGAAAGAGAAGAGGAAGCTCCTCTTTTCACTGAATTTTAATGTATACACCTGTATTTGTAATTTTCGGATGTTTGTAGAATTAAGAATGGAATAAAGGGAGTACATTCAAACGTTTGAGATAGTGAGTATGATAATGGCGAGGTTCATGAAGGAAATTTCAATGCAAATAGATAGCGGAGTATAAACTGTGGAGATAATACGCAATCGAGATAAAAACACTATTTGAATAATTGTTATGAGCACATTTCAGGACGAATTCAAATTGAATATTAAGGAAAGTGTACTTACTCGGTCGGTAAATCCATGTCGGCTCCTTCTTTGAGTGACAGCGCCGCTCCCGGATGGTTCTGGAACGCGGAACGAGAATTTTTAGTGACTTGTGGGTAATTAAGGAGGTTGGGTATGACTTTCAATTAATGATAGAATTTTTCAAAAAATTCATGCAGATGAATTGAGTTATTTCGAAACCCTCTGAATTTTTTCAAAATTTTCCTCCTGGTTTTCGAGCAATTAATAATCAAAATTCATTCTTATGCTCGGGCTCCGCGGGAAATCCATTTTAGAGAGAAACCTATGTTACCATCTGAGTAGATAAGGTAGTTCTTATGCGAAACTGGATTTCATCCGAAGAGCCCGTGCATAAGAATTAATTTTGATTATTAATTCCTCGAAAACGTGGAGGTGGAAAATTTTGAAAAAATTTAGAGGGTTTTGAAATAAATCAATCTATCTTCCCGAATTTTTTCGAAATTCTAACTTTACTTTAAAAGTGGTTCCCATCCTTCTCAAGAGAACTGCTGTTGATGATCAATTCTATTGTTGAGGAGAATATTTTTACCGACTGTTGGTAACTATATCGTAGGATGGTAAAAATAATTATGGTCTATTTGGGGAAGATTTCAAGGAATTCCACTTGGAGAAGATTCCAAGAGCTATGAAAAACGATGCCCCGATGAAGAATCGGGTTATTCTCCTTTTTTCTCTTCATCGCTGGATTTTATCATTAGCTTTCAGTGAATATCTCGGAAACTAAGCGAGATAAAGCGATTTTATCGGAATCTTTTTTTGGAAAGAATTTCAGGAGCTACAAAAAATGTCCACATCAAAATTTCACTATCTCACTTAGGTTCCAAGATATTTAGTGAATATCTGTTCTAATTTCCAAAAGCGTCGAATTTTCGCAGAAAAAATCAAAAATAACATCTTACACCCAAATGATACAGAAAATTTCCAATTTCCTCTTTCCGAAGCGATTATATCGTAGCCTTAGAGTCAAAAGGGCGTAAGTGCCATTTTTCAAAAATCTACAAAAATTCAATCTACATGCATTTCTCCATAAGAATGCTAACTTACGCCCTTTTATAATTCAGCAAAAACAAATGGCACTTACGCCCTTTTCATTTTAGGGCGATGATATATTGTAAATTTAGTCTGCCCAGCTATTAAAATATGGAAAAGACCTAAAGAACATGATGCAGCTACACTTCGAGTATTGCGTCCTTGGGAAATTGTCTAACCTCTTATCATTCAATGACAACACAAGATTCTACATTACCATCGCCCGATAATCCTCTAAAAAAAAGAAATATCGTTGCGTTTCGTTTCATCAAAGAAAGATGGCGCTGTTCAAATTTAAAGAAACCAAGACTTCAATTCTTTGTCTCCTCGTAAAATCAGCGAGAAAATCGATAATCTGATTTTTCAGAAATTATTGAAGAATAAAGTAATTATCGGTGGCTTTGATACCAAATTTTTTTCTTTCTTCAATTAAGCGAGTCAAAGAAGAGCTTTTAGTGTACTTCCTCACGCACGTAGAGATCCATCGGTTTTCACTGTGCGATCATACGACGCGTAATGTAATAAACCCCAGGCAGGACTTAATTAAATCAGCGTGAATGCGGCTGGGTCCCTTTTAGCATACTCTTCCCTGTTCCTCCCTCCTCACCCTCCTTCCATCGGTTTTAAATTGAATAGGATCGATAGCGTACCACGAATGAGATGGGAGCAGCCCCTGATGCTGAGTTGTACCCTATTATCAGACGTATAATAATGGACCCTCGATATCAAACTTTTGGAATCAATTAAATTTCAGCGAATACATCGGAAAAGATAACAAAAGTATTTTTCATTAAAAAAAAAATGTCGCAAGATAAAAACTAATCAAGGGAGCCTTCACGTTGACTAATTATTCTTCCGAGGAATTTTTTTAATTTGTCACTGGAAATATGTCAAGAATCTGACGTTCATGAATAAAATAAAGAAAACTTTGTCTCAACTCCGCTGATAAACCATTACCACCCAAATGAAACGTGAGTAATGAAGAAAGAATTTTCTTTGAAATAGAAGAAAAAAATATTACCATTACGGAGGCAAATATCCTATCGAAAATTCTTATTTCCATTTTTATTAATTCAAATGAGACAGAATTGGCGAGAATAAAGTTTCTTTTTTACGAATCCCATTTGATAAGATAAAGAAGAAATTTAATTGAATTTGGCACAACGAAAATTTTACCATAAATTAAGAGAGTGAACAAAAAAATTTCATCACAGAAAAATTTGTAATTCAATGTAAATTAAGTAACATAAAAAACAAATGTCTTCACTAATATTGCTCCAGCTCCAATTTATAATGAATAGAACGACCTAGGCATTAGCACAATGCCGAAAATAATGACTTCGGTACTAAAGTAAAGGCATTTTCACGACGAGATATTAAATTGTTTCGAGTGTCTCACCAGTGGTATTCCTTTGTCTTTGAATTTTCATAGTAACAAGACGACAGATGTCCCTAATACATATTCATATAAAGCCCCATACTGTCGTATAACCCCTCCAAGCGCCACTTAGATTTTCCACAATTTCTCCGTTATAACGTAAATCGCGTGTCGTTGTTATTATTAAACCACTCTACGTATCAAATCACTCTACTCTCTTCCTTTCCAAGGTCCCGAAAATTTATCCTCTGAAATTTCCAGATAATTCTGGGGAGCAACTACGTATAACCGCAAGCCTTTCCATCCAAATGAAAATCTACCAAACGACAGACATAGATTGTAACAGTCTCAAGTTGGTGCTTTCGAGGACTTTCTACTGTTTGAACAAACAGTTTATACGCATCCCTGTTGAACTCTTCCAAACATTCGGAGACTGGGTTATACGTTAATTTTACGCATCACTCTTGCTCTCAGTAGAGAGTTTGATGGAATTTTCTCGGGGGATTTTGCGCAAATAGCTCATAATGAATTACTAACTTGCAGTTAATGTACATTTCTACGTTTGCCTCATCATATTCATTGCTGTCTCGTATCATTGATGTCTTTGATGTTTTTTTACCGGGTTATTTGGATTGAAGGAGGATTTTCATTGCTGAAGTCGAGGAGTTCAAATGAGTGAAACGGTAATATGGGATTTTTTACGAAATTCATGGAATCAGTTTCATCAGTTCTTATTGGAAATGAGATATTAACAACAATTTGTTTCGATAGCTCCTCGAGTTGCTCCAACAAACAATTCAATTGTACGTTTTCATTCAAGCAACACATTACCGCGGCAAATTGATTGTTTCATACTATTTTCCAATCAAAATGGAATTTTCCTCCACGTATACGGAACGGAGAGGAAATGAATAAATAAAACCGATCCATTCTCCTGATCAGAGGGGAAACTGACTTGTTTGCAATGGCATCATTCCAAAGTAAATTTTCACCACTGTCAGCGCAATGACATGATCCAAATTTGTGATTCGTATATTCTGCAAGGGAGATTCTACCGCCATTTTTTTTTCATCGATAACAATGCACAGATACTAAATCTTCCGATTGAAAATAAAGATAAATTCTCTAAGTATTGTAAATCATAGATTATGGAATTCCAAAGTTATCGTATGTTTTATGAAAGCAAAGGAACGTAAGCGCATTTTTTTTTCAATTATATTATGCAATTTTTTTTTTTTTGAATAACCGGATTTTATAACTACTCATTATTCCAAAAGAATTTCTGCCGTTCAAAAAACCATATATGAACCACTTATATTAATCAATATATCGTCGCCGTAGAAACAAAAGGGCGTAACTGCCATTTTTCTTGCTAAATAATAAAAGGGCGTAAGTTAGTATTCTTATGACAAAATGAGTGTAGATTCAATTTTTGTAGATTTCTAAAAAATGGCACTTACGCTCTTTTGACTCTTTCAAACTATAAGACACATATCGACTGAAATATTATTTCATATATTCCTGCATATATTTTTTTATTTTCAAAATATATTTCTTCATATATTTTACAGCATTTATGCTCTTTCCTACGGATATAGACCTAAAAAAATGTCGCTTACCTCTCTTAAATTCTACATCAACAATATGTTATCTCCATCAGAAAATCCAAAATTTTCTCATGAGCATCTCCTTCATCTTCCACCTACCTTGACAATCTCGTTCAAATTTAATGATCTATCATACTGTCTAGAGTAGCTAGACACACGCATACAACCATAAAGCGTCACCATGAATTATCCGAATAGTTCTCATGAATTCATAGGAATCCTGAAATAGTTATCATCTAATACATCTCTATTATGCCAAAACCCTAGTGAAAATTGGAATCGATCGTCTCTGCAGATTGACTCGCAAATCTGTAGTTAGCACCTAGCGGCGCTTCAGTTTCGGCACTGCACCTGCCACCTTCAACATCAACCTGACTCAAGAAGCGTAAAAAATCGAAAATCATTCCAATGTCTGAAATAAATAAAAATGTTTTGGAAAAACACAGGAAGGATCGAGTGAACACGGAGAAGAAAATAAATAAACAGAGGTAAGTGAATTCCATCCTATCAATATCATAAATAAATAAAATATGATTTACGATAGATACCGAGGACAAAGACCCATACACACACATACACGGAAACCCAAAGCATTATCCCCATAACTTTCATCCATAAAGAGTTATTTTTATTTTCACAGATTCATCTGAGGATTTTTATGACTTTTTCTTTCATAAAATGTGAATTCCTTTGTTTTATCGTATCAAAATCCTTTGTGTGTGAGTGTATACGGGTGCAACAGCCGGTTGCTAGGTAGTGTTTGCCCTTACTAGGGCCGCACCCTCTAATCCATAATGGTCTTAACGCCCCGTTGGATACGTGTTGCTCCATTCTGTGATACTAGGAATCATCTCTACTGTCCTCCCTCTACACTCGAATATAATTGACGAATTCGATATCTCAACCATTCTGTTTGTTTGGTTTTTTTTTCGTCGTTCGAGTGTATAGACAGTGAATGTTCGGGTGACTATTGTGTTGCTGGAAATTTCCAGGATGTTACTGATGAGAGAATATCTCATTTCAATGAGTTCTGTCAACAATTTGAGGGAAGAGAATTCGATTTGTTTATTTAATTCCCCGGAGGAAGAAGATTGGGAAACGTTTCCGAGGATATCACGCAATGTATCTTCCGAGAATTTATATGCCCTTTATTGACTTTTCCTGCAGAACCCGCAAAAATGCCGTATATGATATAGAATATATTTTTAGTATAAAAAGATATAGGGACGAATATTCCAAGTTATATATGAGTCGATATACATGGTTTTGCAATATATAGTTTTTTCATATGGGTTTCAGTTATGTTTATATACAACTCATAGTAACACTTCACCAAAGCTCAAAATTAACCCGTATGGAAATAAATATATTTTGAAAAATATAAAAAATT
>JABSMS010013869.1:0-12677 GCA_018902275.1 Aleiodes sp. PSUC_FEM 10030003
TGAGAATAAATCAGTGGATAGAGTTTTTTATGTCTAATGAATTGAAGCAGTGCATAAAAATGAGTGGAAAACTTTTCGAGAAAATATCGTCGCTCTAGAATTAAAAGGGCGTAAGTGCCATTTTTTCTTGCTGAATAATAAAAGAGCATAAGTGAGGATTCTTATGAAAAATTAATGTAGATTCAATTTTTGTAGATTTTTGAAAAATGGCACTTACGCCCTTTTGACTCTAGGGCGACGATATGTGTTTTTTTTTCACTCGAGATTTTATGGATTCTTTGAATTCTGGAGTGTAGTGGCGTGCAGTTACGCCCTTCTTTTCATTCAATTTCGAATTATGAATTTTTCGCGAATATATTTATCAAGATGAAATTTCACAATTAAAATGATTTGAATAATTTATTCTTATTTTATGACAAATCGTTATAAAAGTGGTATTCTTTTGAAAAAATGGAATTGTAATTCATAATTCATTTTTCATCATTTCACTATTATCAAAGTAATTCAACGAAAAATCATCGAGCAACTATCATTATCGTTCATTCACCAAATTAAAAAAGGGATATATCCTCTATTTCCCTCCTAATGATTTTTCTCCCATAAAACCCCTTTTCAATAACATTCGAATAATTACTAATTTATAATTAAACTGAACCGCACTTAAAAAATAATTATAAACAGCTGTAATTTTTTCCGAAAAAAAAATATTATGAAATCATAATTTAGTACTTAATCCTCGAATTTTATCGCCATTTAATTACAGTTGAACTGGATATAACAATTTTTTTTATCTTGCTTAAACAGAAATTGCAAACCATTGCCGAGGACTTTTGTGGTTTGGATGTAAACACACCGTTGGGCGGACAGGAGCCAATGACCGCTGTTCCAGTGTTAACTTTCAATACGCTATTGACTGCTGTAGCGGCAACTTCAACTGGCGATTTTACCGTAGTTTTTATTGGCACGCAACACGGTCATCTAAAGAAGGTAAGTTACGATTTCAAAAATAATTCCGAAATAAATGAAAAAAATAACGGCAATAGTTCCATTGAAAAATAGAATCCCTTTGCCCCTCCCTCGAAAACCATTTGTGTGAAATAATGGGAGTGAAAAAAATATATGAGTTAATGGGATCTTTTCGCGAGTTGTGAAAAAAGAAGAAAAATAGAAAACTAAAGCTCTGGGCTTTGATGTAATTTAAGGCTTGGTTTATATACGGAAAACGTAGAGTCTGAACCCACCTTACAACCGGTGGTTGGACCCGGCCAATGTTCGTTCAGAACGTGCTCTATCGCTCCATTACAAAGTTTACCAGGCTGACGAGTATCTTGTACACGTAGAAAGAGAGTGAGAGATGGATAGAGAGCAATGTCTGTAACACGGTGTGGCTTGATAGAGAGCAAGAGGGAAGGCACTCAACATAGTGTCTATACAACCTGACAAAAACATCTCCATTAACGTCACCCCCCTCTGATGATACCAACACTCGCAGCCTCTTTTTCCTCCCTCTCTGCTTTTACCAGAAATTTTCCTCAAACTCGTTACGCTGGAGAAATGTCAAATAAATTAGGTTTTTTTTTCATGGAGAAAAAAGATTACATAAATGTGAAAATTAGTTTATAGTTTGCACAGTGGAGAAGGGAAATTAAGTTATTTTTGTGGGAATAGGTCTTTGCGGGAGTCTGAAACTCTGGGATTGTGACTTTTAGCAGAGGAGTTTCTTTATTTCAAATGTCATAAATAATTGGGGATTTAATTGGCCGCGAAGGATAGAATGAGCCTATTGGGATCGAAGAATAAGAGGATTACGCTTTCATTGACGAGAGCGCCCGGACTGTGAAATGCGAGCTTGGCGCAATACGCAATCGCGTTTCTTCAACGTAAAAATACGGAGATGGAAGCGCGTTTCTCGAAATGTTTCTGAATCTTTCGTGAACATAAAAATATGTCATCACTGACATTTTTTTGGCTCGGCTTCAAACAAATGTTAATATTAAATTTTATTTTTTTTTGTAACATCCCAAATCATGCCGAATGATTTTCCAAATATCTGCGAAAGCACGGAAACTAGTCTACCTTGATTAATCTCGAATCGAAAAGTAGTAATTATCGTTTTTCGAGGGGAAAACACTGCAACATCCTTCACGATTTCACCAATCGTTTAATTAACGATTCTCCTCTCATTCTATCCCAAATATCCTCTTATTTTCCTCCAGTGTCACGCAGGGAGATTTAAATTCAAGTTAGATAATCGTAACGAAGACGAAGTGTATATTCACGTTTACGTTGTAACGTAAAAACGAAGCAACGTAACACACACACAAACGAATTACAAGGTAGAATCTGCAAAAAACGTTTAAAAGGTCCAACTGGTCAGTTTGTGCTTGTTTGTAACGGGCCGAAGCCCCGTTTGATTCATTGCCGCGCCCTGTGGTAATCGCCAGGCGATTGTGATTAATTAACGAATGCACGTAGCTACGTTTCATAGCAATAGATTGTACATATGGCGGAGTAGAGGTGGGAGGAGAGATAGGGTTATAAGGGGGGGGGGCGTTTAGAGTTTGCTAAAGATATATATCTAGTACCGGGATGTGTGTCCCTTGCGCGTGAGTTTTGTTACAACTCGCGAAAGCCCCATGGGAAGATTCACGAGTGAGTGAAACACACGCGTTGGGCAATTATTTACACTCGCATAGCGCATACAAAAAAAGAAGAAATGAAAAATCAACAAAATAATGTAATTATCGGTGGTTTTTAATGTTCCGGAGGTTTAATAAATTTTGATTTTTTTTTTTCAATAAAATTATCGTCAAGGTGATTCAAGTACCGTCAATGGTTTCGTACTGAGCACATTGTAGATTTTGAGATTTTTAATAGGCGAAATTTTCAATCTAATGACGTCAGAAAAATTTGAAAAAATTCAAAGGATGGATTTTTTAAATGAAAATTATCATTAAGGTTATCCAAGTATCATCAATAGTTTCGTTTTCTGAAGAAACAAAAAATTACCAAAAAAAAACTCATTAAACGTGCGATTCATCGAATTCATTAATACTGATTGACGCAGTACCATTTACTGATTAATTATTTGTTTAACGAAAATTAGTACATTCCAATGTAATCGCCAGTTTTGAAATTCACTCAACTGAATTATACAGCTTCCAATTATTCAGATTCTCCAGTATAAATACTGACTAATTGACTTTGAAATAAAAAATAAAAAAATTGGCAAATCACGCTGAAACAAAGGAAACATTTGTGCAGAAAATGTAGCTCTACAATTAATGTGATGAAGAACGGAAATAATTTGTTTGTGGATTGAGGTGTAATTGACAGGTGTGTAAATCAAGAGTGATGAAAAATTGTGAACGTGATAATGGCTCGAATGATGGGATTGAGATTGTAATCAATAAACAAGGCGAACGTGACTCAGAGCATTGAAGTTTTCTTAATTTTTCTCAAACTTAAAATAAAGACATTAATCTTTAATTATTCTGAACTTTTTCCAATTAAAACATTGTGAATTGCACCAATAATAATACAATGGAAAAAGAAAATTCAATAGAAGAAGATTTATCTAATTCACCTCTTAACTTAATGAAAAAAAAAATCAATTATTCGATAAATTGATGAACAAGAGAATGCAATAAAACTAAAAGATTTCAAGGAGATATGTGTGTCCGGGATGGGGCACGATCTTTCGTGGCAATTCTATGTAATGCACATACACAGACACGTTAAGTCACGTAGAGGTCGAGTCTTACTGTTGGTCGTAGATCGTGGCATCTACCCGTGTACCCTATGACCCCGGCCAGTGCTTCTCAAGAGCCAAATGAGTCGGCACACTTGAATTGAAAGCGCCCCTACATCCAACCAGCGTAGGCAGACACACAAGCGCGAGAAAGAGAGAGACGGAGAATTTACATCGGTCTATCCCCACTTTAATTTCTCACTGATCATTAATTAATAATCCTTCCGGGACAAGTTATGCGGGACTATGAATCAACCTGCGACAGCGTGGTATCGTCGCTCTTGCCCGTTTTGCAGATTGGAAAGAGAATCGAAGGATTTTATGATAAGTGAATTATCGTTGAGGTGATCCAAGAAGGGGAGGTGGGGTAAAATGGACACAAGGGGTAAAATGTACACACCCTAGTTTTGATGTTGTATATTATAAAAATTGCAAGAAATCGAGTTTATTTTGATCGTTCCATTGGAAAGCCGAGGAAATATCAAGTGGAAAACATGTGGAAAAATTAATTTTTTGATATTTTGGAAAATTCGAGGTTTCTGGTCAAGATTTGAAGGGGTCTCCCTTTCTGCTGTATAATGCAATGAATTTCGGTGCAATTTCCGGAGTTTTCGAGGAATGTAAAAAATTTTAAGTTCAATGTTCAATGAATCATGAATCATTTCTTGTAATTTGTTTCAATTAATGCAGAAAGTAATTTCCCTATTAAAGAATAACGTCCCAAGTTTTGGATAACAGTGCAAGTAGAACATTTTCATAATTCCGTTCTCAAGTTTGAGTAATACGATAAATTCAGATTTTTGTTCGCAATATTTCTAAATCTGACAAAAATCCAGAAATTTCAAATCTTCACAAAAAAAAGGTTTCTTAATGAAAAATTGATTCATCCGATTTAATCTCTACATTTATTAGCTCAATTGATTCCATACCAGCATTCTTCATCTGGAATGTTCTCGACTTTTCAATAACGCTAAAACAATCAAGAGAATCTTCATTATGTCGTAAAAAAAGCGAAATTTTCCGTCGGAGAGAAAAAAAATAATCCCTCTTTCCAATATTGATAAATGCGGCTTTCCTGTTTGATAACTAAATGAAAATTGAATTCACGTCAATAAATGAAAGAAAAATCGATTGATTTTTTTTTTACATCAAACTCAATTCTCTACGGCAACAGTCGATGTCACTCTATTTTATGTACTCGTGGATGGAAAAAAAATCTCCAGTACTCATCCAACACATAGTCCACTCCAATTTTCGATAATGGACAATGGATTTCTGTTCCAATACATATACAAGGTTCAATCGTTTTGCGCTCAATGCAAAATAGAATGCTGCTATTTTCCCCTCCCTGTTAACCTAGTATATACATGTGTATTCGCGTGAAATTTTTTTCTTTGTTTCCCCTGTAACAGATTCTCATCGAATGCATCATGTTAAATTTCCTATTTTTTTCCTTCAATTTTAAATTTGTCCGTAAAACAGGAGCTCGATGCGTACGAGAAAAAAAAGTGATTGCATTTTTTTCACCCACTCTTCTTTAATTGAATGCAATGACCGTAAATGGATTGAATGCTCACATTTAAACAATTCTTTCTCTTTTTTTTCTCTTCTATTTTTATTCAAATTGTTCGAAGAGAGATCAAGCACTGAAATCAATTCAATTTGGAAGATCAAAGTATTTTACATTGTTTACAAAAAAAAAATGGAATTTCCAAAATTATTTATTACGAAAAATAAAACGGAGAATTTTCATTCAATTGACAAAACCATTTGCAAAATTCAATAGTTTTCAATTGAATTGATTAAATATCGTGAATTCAATATTATTTTCATCAAATTTTTATTTCATTATTTTTCCAATTAAACTCAATGAATCTAGACAGAGTCAATTCAACTGTAGAAAACGGAACTCTGATGATGACGATAATATCGAAAGCCCCGGGATCGATAGTACAGTACATAAACGAAAAGGATTGGAATAGACGTAGGATAGTGGAGAGAAAGGGAAAAGAGTTGGGTAGATGATGGAGCGAATTGTCAAGGGAGGAGGAGGATGAGGTTGGCACACCGGTGTTCCAGATGAAATCGCCGTGAGACGCGCGCAGAAGTCTCACACGATAGTAGTATCCGTCTCTCTTTTATTCACCGACAAGATTAATTTATCTGTCCATTCATTTTTTTCGCTTCATTTTTATCCTTTCATTTCTAACATCGCAAAACTATCAGAATCTAGCCAATCACAGGCAATTGGAATAGGTCTTTACATAAATGATGGCCGTTTGTCAAAAATACTGAGTCACTTGTGTACTGTTAAAAAATTATTCTTTAAAATTTACGAAAGCTTGAAATTTCACGAAATTTATATTTTTAGAATTAATTTTTTACGAAAATATTCAAAGAAAAATGGAAATTTTGTCAAAAAGTAATTCATTAAATTTCTATTAAATTATCATTTTTTCAAGGCTCATTGAAACTCAAAAATGATATAATTCTTGAATTTTCCATGAGGACTGAATTTTCAAAGATAATTTCGTCTCAACTACAATTAAAATTGCGGTTTTGAAATTGAATGTGCATAAGGATATTGAATTCTCAATTTGTTTTCAACAGTGTGGGATTAGTTTATAATTTATAAAATAATGTTTTCAGTAACGAGATTTTTCGAGAAGCAAATTTTTTTACTTGGAAATTTAGAAACTCAATTTCTCTCGTTTTATTGCGAATTAAAAATAAGATAATGATCTGCATTTTTTTCTTTCGAGGATTGCCTTTGTTAATAAAACTTTCTGCAAAATTAATTATCCGACAAATAGTTATTCATTGTAGGTGAATAATGTTTTGTAATGAAATGGTGGTAGAGCCATGCAAACTCAACGACATTGCATAGTATATTAACGCTCTGTTACTTTTACCTTTAAAACTACCCCACTGGTGTGCTACAAATTTTAATGGCTAAAGTTTTCTTAGGAACAAAGCACCGTCAGATTGCCAAGTTCGATTGAGTTCGTCTCATCGAGCGTAATGCCAATGAGCTACAAACCAACCGTGATTAATTAATCATTATTAAGCTACAACGGATTGATCGTAAAAGTAGACTAGAATTGAATTAAAATGAATTGATTCAGCTCAATAAAAAAAGAATCGATGTGTATCATTAATTCTGTCTATTTTTTAAGCAATTTGAATAATTTTTTTCTTTCGGAATAAAATTTTTCGTTCACAGTTTTACGATAAAAACCATCAGAATCTCGCGAATAAAGAAAAAACGGAGAAAATAACACTATAAAAGGTGAATAAATGAAGCAAGAGAAAAAGTGGGATAAATTGAAGTTGGTAATAAAGTTTAAAGACGCACTTGTTTCGCTCTCTAAATTTACTAACTTCGTGCACGTAGAATGAATGAATAAAAAAAATGGTACTCTTTATTTTACGTTATTCGAATATCACGAAAATACAGAATACTCAAGATTGTGAAGACTCAAGTGCGTAAAAACTACATTTGCTTACTTTTCTTTTACGATCACTTTTACCAATTACATTAAACGATAGCAATAGACATCAGTACAGAATTTTTTTAACTCCTTTTTCATCGAAACGTAATGGAGATTCAAAGTATTGAGGAGAAAATCAATGACGGGAGATAGAACGAGGGAAAATCAACTTTGTGATAGTTTTCTAGCGAAAAATCGATGCTCTAGATTTGAGAGCTAAATTAATTAATTGCATTCGGTTATTATGATTTTTTTTTTAATTGAGAATTGTCCGATGTTTACGTTATGAGACGACGGTTGATGCCTTATTATTTTAATGCTGTATTGAAGACAATATTTTTCTTAATTTTACCAAGTTTTTTAGTATTTTTGTTGTTCGATTTGAAAATCAATGGAAACCTTGAATTTTCCATAACAAAATTCCCTGAATTTCGTCGGAATATAACTTGTTCAAAATTTCCCGCATTTGACACGGAAAATTCAAAGAAAATCTTTTAACAGTGTAGGAAGAACATTATTTTAACGATTAATAGAAACCTAACTCTTTCATTTTATTCTTCAGC
The DNA here is from genome assembly GCA_018902275.1 of Aleiodes sp. PSUC_FEM 10030003. Taxonomy (NCBI): domain Eukaryota; kingdom Metazoa; phylum Arthropoda; class Insecta; order Hymenoptera; family Braconidae; genus Aleiodes; species Aleiodes sp. PSUC_FEM 10030003. The sequence continues at coordinate 7,806 of JABSMS010013869.1, forward strand.
GATTTCTCCGTTTGTAATTCTGTCGATTATCAATAATTATAAAAAGAAGATCAAGAATTCCACGAAACATGAAATAAATGATAATTGGGCAAAAACCGATGATAAATTCAAGACACTCATCTCATTTAACCCCTTCACTTCTCAAATAATCTTCCCTTTAATCGAAGTCGATAAAAATCTCCCTCGTAACTATCTCTCCTCACTAATCTCAATTTTCTCCTCAACATTTCTAAGGTAGCAATAAAATTCAACGAATACTCAAGACAAATAAAATCAAAACAACTCTCGAAACCCATAAACTCAAAACATACAATTGCCATAAACATTGAGTTAGAATTGAAGACACGCTTGAGTCGTAAAGTGGCGATTGAGTCGAACTACCACTCATCATTTTTCAGTCTTTCACACAGAACAAAAAACCGGATGTTGCTCTCAAATCGAAGGGCCTTTTTATAGTATCTGTTGTGTTGCATAGCAAAATTTACAGTGGAAAGAGAGTATTAACTCAGTAACCATCCATAAATACGATTTGGTTGACCCGACTTAACCCCTTTCTCATTCCTCTTACTTCTCATTCTGCTTCACCTCCACTGACTTACACGCTCGTCGTCCGCGTCGAATCTGTCGCACAGAATCATTCCATCGCCATTTTTTTTTCATCGCTCACTCCGATAGAAAACTCAGGTTCCAATCCTCGAGTTCACCTTTTATGTACGAAACTAGCCGCGAGCACAATTGCCAACTAGGTTGATTCGCCTGCGAACCTTACCTAATGGCGGGACGCACGATCGATCACCTACAAATAAGAGCGCCAAGTGCCGCGGTCGAAGGTGAATCAACTCTCTCTCTTTCTCTCGTTTAGGTTTTATTTCGTTCGCTTCATTCTTTGATTTCCCTACTTCCTTATTTCACGTTTTTCCTCCTCCTCTACACTTCAACAGGAGAATCCGTCACGCCAAGACACATCACGATTGCTATCTCCATTCAACCCCTCGCCTGTATTTCTTTCTTCTTTTTTTATCAGATTTTATCCATCTCTAATTCAAACTTCTCAATCCCCAATAGGTTCAAAGTTCATTCGAATAAATCTCGATAAATATCACTCTCACGCACACACCAATGACAGTGGAATATTTACTTTTTTTATCACGAGTTAATAGAGATGTTTCGATTTGATCTTGTCAGTGAGATTAGAAATTTTAATTTGAGATTTAAACCCGGGGTAAAATAGAGGACTATTAAAAATGCTGGTTTTTAACTTGATAGGCAATTATTTTTAAGGAATAATGGTTTATCTTGGGAACAATCGGAGTGAAATTATTTTTCAATAATTTCAGGCGAAAGAAACAGGGACATTTTTTTGATGAAATTGATGGGGAAAATATAGATTTTTCCATTCGTTTTCAAGCTCGAGATTCAGGTTTTTTGCTTCCTAATTGAAGGATAAAGTTTTCTCATTTTTCAACTTTTTTGTTTTGCTTTTTTCGATTAATTCCAACTGTAATTGCCGCAGCCTGTTGCGGCCGATCGCAGATGAAAACTGGCATCATTTCCCGTCAATTTTTTTTTTTGTGTTACATTGATTTTTACCTGAAATCGTGGGGTGTATGAAGTCGAAGAACAATTGCCCGGAATTCTATCATTATTCTTCTGATTGTAATTGATTTCTTAATAAACTCAGAATTCAAATGATTTTTTCCACAATTTCGTGAAATTTTATCATGGAAAAAATGAAAAACAAATTAAATTAAATTCTTAACGATCAATAAATTCAATTATTTTCTTTTTATAAAATAATTACGATATTTTATCGCATTAAATTGATTTCTATGGATCATTAATAAAATTGAGAGTGCTTTTAAATAATTAAAATTTCAGAGTGCTTCTAAATGATTAAAAAAAATATTTATTAAAAATTATGGATTCATATCAATTTGTTGATAATAATTTAGCGATGAGTAATCAGAATTCATATGAATAATTGAAGATAATATCGAGCAGAAAAAAAAGTCTTGATTCAAGACGAAATATGATTTGCTTCAAAACCATTTGTATTCTTGAGTCAATCATTTCATTTGAGGCTTGATTCAAAAGTGCTATGAACTTGGCTCAATAATTCTGAGTCAAGCTTGAGAGAGAATTATTTCTTCCTTTAAAAGGGATTAATTTAACCCAAAAGAGGTTGATTCAAGTCAAACAATGGATTGACTGGTGCCAGAGAAGGCATTGATTTATGCCACAATAAGCTTGATTCAAGTCAAAAAAACAATTTGACTCAAATCAGAAAACGGCTTGAATCAAGTTGGAAAGGGACTTGACTCAAGTCAGAAAAACGTTTGAATCCAATCGAAAAAAGCATGAATCAAGTCAGAAAAAGACTCGATTCAAGTCAGAAAAAGACTTGAATAAAGCTGGAAAAAAAAGACATGAATCATGCTGATTTTGTGGCTTGATTGGTCTTGAATCAAGTCGGTTTGTCTGTTTGAATCAAGATGATTCCCTTCAATAAAATGAAGAATCCCTGCAATTGTAATTATTCTCAGAAAATCATGAAATTGTGTCTCTCTCTTTAAATCATCTATAAATTTTCAAGTATCTCTAAAACCGCGCGCTTTACGTGAATTCATCAAGAGATCTTTTTTGTAGCCCATCAAACCTTCTGCGAAACGGTCCCCATGAATTTCTCCTTAATCTTTCCTTTCAAAAACTCAAAAGAAACTTCAATGAATTTTCCAACTTTATGTTCTTTCATCGCTTCGCTATTTTCACTCTGTCTTAATAAAATCCGTAAAATTTTCCGGAGAAAATTCTATCGAATTACATTATAGACATGAGTAATTTGATTCTCTCAATTCGTAAATGAAGAAAAAAATAAAACAATCACACTAAAATATTACTTCCAGACAATGGAAAAATCCGAGAATAATTGAGACCTAGAAATAGATTGGAAAAAAAACGAAATAGAGTGCGTGTCATGATGTTGTAAATCAAGGTCACGCCCAAGAGGCAACAAGACCAATCAATTGTCTCTAGTCATTGTTAAACTCAGCGTTGAGGATAAACAGGTGCTCGTTAAAGCCAATCCCAAGTGTTGAAAATAACCGAGGATAATTTCTCCAACTGGATAATTAGTTGAATGTAAATTTAAAATTCATTGGAGATGCTAAATTAAATTTTAATGCACACTTATTAAAGTCACTTTCGCTCATTCATTTCTCTTTCTCGAAGAAAAAAAAAACGTAATCGAAAGGAAATAATATTCCGATTGCTATCGGCATCAATGCAACGCCTACCTTTTCACCCTCTCTTATATATTTTCTTCTTTTTCAAATTCTTTTTTCCTCGATTTTCTTTCTTTTTCGCACTACCGACGATGCGATTGCGATCGATACCAGAGGGATTGTGTGCAGATCACGACGGTCTCACGCGTACACTCACTAACCAGTGGCAGTCGAGTGTTTGCACCGATCGCGCTAATTCGATAAGAAAACTCATTCTATGTACAATTCAGAATATGTCGCATTTGAAATTTAAATATTTTATATAAATACTTTTTTTTTCAACGATCGAATATTTATCATAGTAGTTTTTAAGAAATTATACTACTTCCTCGTTCATACACGTTCTCCAATTGTTTTCAACCATCTAACAATGATCTGAACAAATTTAAATAGCAGCGATAAACAATACGGAGGGAATTTTGATTTGTGGAGTATACGTGCTGTTAGCGATTTCCATCGGAGAGCAGCTTTAAGGAAAAAGAGCAGAACTTTTTTGGAGAGAATTTAATGGGCTACAAAAAAGGTCTCTTGATTTTTCTTGGTAGACTGATATTTTCGGAGATATTCGCGATTTTTTACCCTCGAAACCAATTTTTGAAAAATTAGACGTGTCCCAAAGTTCAAACAATCCTGAGAATATGAGAATAAATGAAAAATTGCGATGAGAATAAAATGAATTTGGAAATAAATAGTGAACAAGTAAATTCATAAAATAGAGTAACATCAAAGGCACATTATAATAAAGGATTCTTTCACGAATATCTCCGAAACAAGTGGATCTAGCGAAAAATCTCACGAACCTTTTTGTAGAGAATTCAATAATCTACAAAAAAAGTACTCTCGATAAATCCTCGTAAACTCAATAATTTCTGGGATATTTCAAAAACAACCCTCGTTCGAATTTCAAACTCATCCTCTCCCATCACCTCGCAATGGAAACTAATGAAATTAATCAACGAAAACAATTCCCCTTTGCCTTCATCAGTATCTAAAAATGCAATTACTTCATATTATTAAATAAAAGAAGAAAACTTCTTTCATATTCCAACCAATTAAGAAACGTAAGGTTTCATTTAATTAAAAATTCATCAAATTTCCTCAATAATAAATAATATAAATGATTCCGTATCGACAGCAATGGTTGTGTGGTCTGAATTCCTAACAAGGCAAAATTAAAACGTTGGTTTCTTTTTTTCAAGGTAATTTATGAATCTGTAAATAATGTAAATATCTGTACATATATCATCAATAAATAAACTTTAAAAAAAAAATCTGAGTTTGCCCTCGGCAAACCCACGAAGTAAAGCAAAAAAAACATGGCGAGATTTGGTCACAATGCGATAATCGGAATCGAATATATCAAAATTATGTGACATTTTAATTTCATTGGTGAAGGGTCTGGCGGGATTACTCTCAAAAATTCAAATGATAATCGTTCACATCATACACGCGAAGCGCGCGTCACGATCTAGTTTGTACAAAAATTGCGGAGCGGTAGGCACGAGTATGAAGAATTGCTGTGTCTCTTTCGTCAGTGTGACAAAGAGATACATCAAGGCTTCATACAATCGGCCGACTGCATTGGCTGGGG
>JABSMS010013870.1:0-30939 GCA_018902275.1 Aleiodes sp. PSUC_FEM 10030003
TTTGGGAATATCTCAGGTTCTATTGGTCGTAGCGTAAAAACTCAAAAACCAGCTGAAAGGTGAGCTCATTTTCCGTCAATTTACGTAGTTCAAAATTTTTTTAATCGATTTTTCAAGTAGATGTAGAGCGAAAACTGATTTTCACAAAATGACCTATAAAAAATTGAAAAATCGATTAAAAAAATTTTGAACTATGTAAATCGATGGGAAATGAGCTCACCTTTCAGCTGGATTTTGAGTTTTTGCGCTACGACAAATAGAACCTGAGATATTCCCAAAAAAGTGAATTTTTTCCATTCTCAGAAGAGGGACCCCTTCAAGTCTTGACCGAAAACTCGAATTTTCAAAGAATAGAAAAAAATAATTTTGACACATGTTTTTTTACTAAAATTTCCTCAGCTTTCCAATGGAATCATCAGAAAATCTCCATCTCTAATCGTTCAATTCGAGTGTCCATTTTACCCCACCTTCCCCTATAATTGTTTGTAACTACGTTAATAGACAAAACCTTAGAAATTGACAAAAATATAACGAGAATCGCGTCTCAAAGCGTTTCCTATCGGAAATTTCCCCTGCTTTCCATTGGCATGAAAAAAAGCCCTCATTTCCTTCTAATTAAAGTAATTGACGTTCTCTCAATTCAATCAAATGTCTTCTTCAATCATCTTTACCGTAATGGCAGCGCCCAAAAATTGACTAAAAACTCGTGTAGCCCCAATGGCAGCATTAAGCATTTGATTTCGTACGCCATCACCATCATCGGCTGACTGTCCCCTCGGTCTCTCATTACCAAAATTGAAATTACTGAAAAGTGGAGGTGGATAAGTGGAAGTTACCGATGGCCTTGGCCTGGTCGTTGTAATTCTTCTTGTTGGTAGTTTCTTGGGTGAATTCGTCGTTGAGGCACCGTTACTCTGAAAGCATAAGCGTTTCATTTTTTTTCTTTCTCTCCATTCTCTCCATTTCTCTCTTTCTCTTCATTCGCAGATCTTCAAAGAGCGCTTACCAATGCATTCAGCTGGTCTCTGATGTTATTAACAGGAGTGGAAGGTTCAATTCCCTGTGCTTTTAGTAATGCAGCTAGTAATGCAGCCTCATTTGCTGGTGTACTTCCAGGTTCTGGTAATTTGATCTTCGCCTGACCACTCAAAATTGATCGCAAAAATGTCTCATCGTCTCCCGACAATTGGCCAGATGGCTTTTTATCTTTGTTAGCAGCGTTTAGTAAATTTAATAGAAATTTTGCATCATCCGCAGGTGAAAATGTAGATGTTTTAGGTGGTAGAGTTGTAGTTGTTGTTTTTGTTGTTGTTGTTGTTGTTCTCGGCGTTGTTGTTGTGGGTTTTGAAGTTGTTTGGACAGGTTTCATCGTAGTTTGTACTGGTCGCCTAATAATTATGGGCTTCTGCGTTGTTGTTGGTGTGAAAACATCTCTACCAAATATAGCGCGTAATATGTTCGCACCAAATCCAAGGGGAGGCTGCGTTGGCCTTGGTTTTGGAGATGGTTTTCTTGTGACAATAATTTTCGGAGTTGTCGTCGTTGGCGGTGCTGCGGTTGTCGTTGTTGTTGTGGTAGTTGTAGTTGTTTTTACGGTTGGCGGATGAGTTGGGAATGTCCAGGGCGTTGTTGCAGTTATCGATGATGATGATGAATTGATTGTGCTCGGAATTTTTTCGGTTGTGGCAGGTTTGACAGTTGAATTTGGAATTGTTTCGGTTGGTTTTAAGAGAGCAACGGGTTTCCAGGTGACTGGAGCACTTGTACTTGGTTTTGTTGTTGTTGATGTTGTTTGAAGTAAATCAATGATTATCGGCTGTGAATTACTGGCGGTAGTCGGAAATAATTCCAATAAATTCGGCGATATATTGGATGGCTGAATAGCTTTTGGTGAACGTGTAGGTCCTGGCTTACCAATTGCCAGTGATAATATCTGTAGATGAACATTATGTTCTCATCATCCAATGTAAAAATCGGCAATAAAAACTTAAGATCCCCAAAGCGATGTTCGTTAATTTAATGATAAGCTTCTTTTATTCAGCTTTTTTTTAGTTGATGACAAAGCATGATAGCGATGAATTCTAATTAGTAAGCGAACGAAAATTTAAAGAAAACGAATATTGTCTCAGTCATGTATTTATCTGGATGTTTATAGTGGGAAATGATGTTATAAGAATTTTTCTATGATCATTAAACTGTCATTTTTACAACCACCATGTAAATGAGCCACACGTGCTTCACAAAGCATGAAACATAGTTGTGTTGCGTAAAATACGAGGCGCAGTATAACTGCATGATACTGCACCAGGATAAACAAGTAGCCTTCAAGAAAAGACATTTGGATGACTATAAATGTTAAGCCAGTGGCAGACCATTAAATTAAAAATTATATATTTATACGTGAATATATATTGTTCGATGAGCGACAAGTAGGAAATAGACGGGAGAAAAAACAAAGAATTATGGTAAGTTTAGAGACAGTTTCTCATGAGAAGACGCCTTTGTAATTAGCTCTCCTACATCCACTTGCTGTTAAGCGTGTCATCAGGATCGCCTGGGGCTGCGTACCGCAAGCAAATAAACAAAAGAAAGATGAAGAAGAAGAAGAGGAAAAAACGAGTTGAAAGGAGAAGGAAAAAAGAAATCATTAAAAATAAAAGTCTCACAAAGGATCCCGAGGAGATCAGGATAACGTGCACCCACTGACGTCATCCTCGTTACCCACGTCCAATGCCAATGGCGCGTAAAACGTTAATTATTGTTGGCGATCCACCAGAGACGAGGCGATTCGCATAATTGCCCGGTGCATACAAAAAAAGGTATTGCAAGAGAGAGAAGGAGAGATAGAGGAACTGAGTGAAAAAATACTTGATAAAAATGGAGCGTTGAATTCACTCGCGAGTGCACGCACGCGACCATACATTTCTGATAGATCGCTCGACACGAAAATAGCGAAACGATAAGGGGGAACGAAAAAAACGTAAAAAAGCTCGAAAGAATTGATGAAGAGGGGAAAAAAATTGAAGATGCCCGTGAGGCACGATCCAGAAGGTACAGTGAGGTCGAATCGCTTGGCAGGTGACCTCGGAGATCGTGCAATTTCTACAATGGTTTTGTTAGTATTGGTTTATTTTGTTCGTAGAGTACTTTGTACAGAAAATTCTCCTGACTCGAGGCGAATGATAAAGTAGAATAGTAAATCACGATAGTAACAAATGCCGTCAATCGTTTTGTTGGACGAGGCAGGGGGAGAAGACAATAAAAAAAAGGTGAAGAGGAAGGGAGGATACAATTTGTGATGGATAATTGATCATGTTTCAATGTTTATCTACCGTTAGTTTCCTATTGCGACGAATGCAATTGCTTTAATTCATTTTTTTGCAGCTGAATATTTCTATTTTTCTTATTTTTTCAAGACAACATTCTTTTGGTTCGATTGGCGATCCAGTGAATTCCATGTGATCATTATTCTTTCAAATTTATTCAAGAATCTCGAATTTTTATTGGTTAAAAAGCATGAAGTAATAATGTCTGCAGGAAAACTCAGTAGAATGGTGAAGTCATAAAATGAATTTAAGAGATACTCTGTCGTTTCGGATCAAACGTTAAATTAAAATTAATTGAATTTACATTCTCGCTGTTTTTTTCTGCCACGCTGTTGATCCAGGTGAACAGATTTCTTCTTTTCTCAGGAGGAATAAGGGAGTTTGGTGTGCGATAAAAATATGCTAAATAAACCGGGTGATTGTCGAAGTTTTACCACACAATCGTCAGTGGCTCATGTACCGAAGGACGGAGACAAGGCCGTAGCCGTCCGTTCACCAGTGACTAGTCGCATAAGACGCTAATAGCTATGTTTATGGTTTTATCATGGCGTTGGTTTGATTTCGAAAGAAGCCACGACCCCCACAACTTTAGTGCTTTAGTGCCTCATGTTTCTGTTATCAACGAATGATCTTACTAAATCTCTCTCACCCACCACCTGGCTAACATGCTTATGAGTCACATTACGCTTTATGTAACGCTCCTTTTTTTAATGCGTATTAGTGCGTGTGTACTTGGAGAAAAGTCTTGGAAATTGATTGGCAATATGAGTTCGGAATAGCGGATATGAAGTTGTGTAATTTTAGTTAATGATTCAGCAGTTGATATTATGATTTCCAGTAATTGTTGACTGATTCAATAGTTGGTACTCACTCGATTCGCCAACAATCTCTCAACATCTGTCAGCGTTTTGGGCGTGGAATTGATGGGATTTATCTGAGAATTCGTCTGCAACTGAAGAAACATCGTTTGATTAAAAGATGAATAAATTATTTGATGTATTTTTTTTAAAAGATGTCATGGAAATTTTGAGAGGATCTTTTTTTTCATTTTCCTCACAACGGTTCATTTTTTTGAACTATGGACGAGGAAATATACGTAATGAATCGTGATCATATTTCTAGTGTATAAATCAGTAAAATTGTTGAGATAATGAATGAAGAAATGAATGAATGAACAACCAAATAAATTCCACACAATGAAATAATTACCAATGAGTTGAGAAAAGCAATATCATCAAATGTAGCTCCAAATGGTGACTGCTGTTGATTATTTACTGTACTAAATGACGTAGTTGTTGATGGTGTACTTGTACTGATGATTGTCACTGGCATTGTACTTGGTAAAGTCGTAGTTGTTGAGATGGTCGTTGGCCTCGTGGTAGCAGTACTCGTTGTAGCTGCCAAGGTGGTCGTAGAGGTAGTACTGGAAGTGGTAGATACACTAGGTTCAACAGTGGTGGTCGTGATCGAAGTGTCTCTTGCCAACTGAGCGTCGTTCAACATGGGGGTGAAGACCTCGTTGAGCCGATTTATGGGACGTTCAGTGATCGGAAATCTCGATGGACTCTGCTCGTCCTGTAACATAATTATGTGACCGAAGTTGATAATATCTACATTGGAATCATCGTGGTTTCCCCGTCTCTTTCTCCCGAGGTACTTCGTCTCTGTCTTTTATCCAATACATTGTCAGTGTATGTAGGTTTTATGTACTGGACATTACGTATACGTGTGAGAGAGAGATATATACCGTACTTACGATAGTATTGGACGCAACTGATGCTCGGATCATTGGGGACTCTGTTGTGATACCGAAGATCTGATCGAGGGGATCTTTCCAAGGGAAACCTGGTGGTGCTGTGACCTGATCCTTTGAAATTATGTCTAAAGGAGGCAGCATGCCTGAACTCGATACTGGTGCCTCGTTCAGAGCGGTCTAATAATTGACAACAGAAAGAATTTATCATGTTTATGACACATGTTTTCTTGTTGGGAGATATTCATTTGGGGAGAATCATTTCAATTAGAGTGAGCGTAATCAATATAAACAATTAAAGACATATTTTTTTGAATTGCACAAAAATTATGAGCTCACCGTAACTGAGTTTATCTTGACACTGACAACCCTCGAATTATTTTTATTCGATGAATCATCATTCCAGTAGTTGATGAACTTCTCCTGAAACAAAACCAAGTGCCACCGCAGTGGCAAGTTTCACCACTGTTGATTTGCATTGGCCGTAAATCACGGTTCATCCTACTTGTTTCTTTTCTTTTACTTTCTTTTATATTTATATATAGTTCCTTCTTTTTTATTCCTCTCTTATTTTTTTGTTTAAATGGCTCTCTGTTTGCACACACAACTGCAGTACAGTACCTGTCCAATGTACACGGTGCTGCGTTGACCTCCGGCCTCTGAGGTCCTGCTGGCCTTGTCCCTCTCACTGTCCTGAATAATACGACCACCCTGTGGATTGACGCTGGAGGGTGTTGCTGATGATGGTGGTCCTCCTGTTGTCAATAATCCAACTATCTCATTGGATACGTTCGCCGATGTTCCCATTTTTGTATTCAACAAAAAGTCGCTCTATAAATACATCAAATTTATCATTATCATTGCTGATAAATGAATGCTCATGATTGTTATGAAGCTATTAAAAGAATTGAGAATAAATGCTTAGCGGTATAATTGTGCTATTCAAAGAGCATAATATCGGAAGATGACTAAAAAAGAATGAATGTGAATATTTATTGCCATAGAAACCATATCACAATGGTGGTGCATAAGTGTGCAATGAATTCAAAACCCACTGTGCTTTAAGTGAATTTTAAATATGTACAAATATTTATAATAAATGATTATTTTGCAATATGTACATGTCTTTCATTACTGAAGTATCATATTTCGATATTCTTTATTGTTCCTGAAAACAATGATTTTTTAATGCCAGTTGATTTAATATGTACGGGTAAAATGGTAATTCGATCATCGAATAAATTATGTTGAATTATTGAATTCTTAGGAAAGATTCACATTCTTGTTAACACACTGCAGATGATGCAAATGCGAGTCTTCAATTGCAATAAAAATAATAAAGACTTAGTAAGAAGAAAATAAATAATTAAGGAAAACAAGTAAAGCGTTATAACTTCAAACAAATTAAATAGAGAAACAATTAATTGTCGGAATTGTTGGTAAAAGAGTTTCATTTTTTTGCTGCCATTATTATGATTTTTTTTTAATTTAAAAGAGAGAGAAAGGTAAATGATACCATTTTGTTGCTGGTAGGCTGGTTACCGACGTTACCAACGCCAGGCAATAAAGTGGGACCTTCAGATTGATTTGGGCCATCTCCGTTGGTAGTGATAGCGTTACCGGACAGTCCAAGATTTAGCTGGCTACGCATACCGTTGACTCCAGGTAAACTCATTAAATTATCCATAATAGGATTATTAAGTAATATATTTTGATTGTTATTCGTGCCTTGGTTAGACATAAGTTGTACTGGACTTAGCCTGTTAGTTAGTGTGCTTGTAGTAGTAGTGGTAGTAGTAGTGCTAAGCGAGAAGACAACTTCTACCGGTTGACTTGGTGGATCCGGTATTACCGTTCCATTTGGATACTTCCGGACCAATTTGCCATCTGGATAGATACCGAAGATGACATAGGGGCTGTCGATGTTACGTGCATCAATGAGATTGTCCTCCGGCCGTTTTCGGACTATTGTTTTGTTCGGATAGATGCCATAGACGTGGTAATCCCTCAGAGGTGTTACGGTGGAGGTGCTTGAACTGAATCTCGGCGCTGGAGTCAGTCTCGAAGCACCAAAACGACCAGAATATGCAGTCGTTGGTTCCTGGGTAGTTGTTGTTGTTGGTAGTGGTGTTGTTGTTGATGTTGTGGTTGTTGTTGATGTTGTTGTTGATGATGTTGTTGTTGTGCTGTCATTCATTGGCATCATTGTCGTACTCGGTACAGGCTCAGTTGCTCCCGACATCACAGTTTCCGTTGTTACGGGGATCACTGAATTTACAGCATCACTAGTCGCACTTTCAGTCTGAACAGTGCTGGATGAGGATGACGGAGTTGTGGTTGGATCTGTTGGAATATTAGGAGTGGTTGTTTGGGATTCGGTCGGGGATTGCACGTCGGCACCTGCCGTCCTTTGGGCGGTTGCTGGCGTTCTGTCCTGGAAACCGGCAAGTAGATTAGGATCAACGGTGGTGGATTGTGTTTCAGGGGTCATTGTCGTTGAGTTAGATCCATCAGGGTCACCTGATGGAGTTGTTATGGGCGTGGTCAACTCTTCGGTGAATTTAGTTGTAGGGATTTCAGTTGTTTCGGGATTTAGAGTCGTTGTGATTTGTTCTGATGTTGTGAGGATTGAATTAGTGTTTTCTGGGAGTGAACTTGAGCTTCCGTTAATGCTCATTGTCACTGATACTGGAAGTTCTGTGGTTATTATGGGTAAATCAGATGGTTCGGAAGTTGTTGTTTCAATGGTTTGGCTTTCTGATACCAGTGTGATATTTATGTCTGGGGCTATGGACATTTCTGATGATTCAGGAATAACTGTGTTTTCCGTCAAAGCTTCTGGGGTTGTGTTTTCTACTGTATTATTCGTTTGACCTAGGGTCTCTACTTCTATTGTTAAATTTCTATCTGTATGATCTAAAAAGCCACCTAACATTTGGGCAATATCTTCTGATTTTGATGATGCCCCCTCGAGATTACGAGACTGGGATGTACCACTGTTGATGTTGAATAAACTCATGAGTCTCTGCATCATTTGATTCAAAAATTCCTCATTGATATCTGGAATTGATGTTCCAGTATCGATTTCGGTGGAATTGAAATCAGAGGATGTTGTGGTTACAGGGGTTAGTGTAGTTTCAGCCTCCAGAGTAGAAGACTCAGTGCTCGAGGTTGCTGTACTTGTCAGTAGATTTTGGTTGTCATCCATTACCTGATTGGCAGTTGTGCCTTCAATTGTGGTTGTGATTTCCGGAACTGTGGATGGTTTCACAGTTTCTGGAGTACTTGACATAGTTTCTGTTGTGGGTTCGACAGAAGATTGTTCTGCAATTTCTGAAGTTGTTAACATAGTTTCTGTTGTGGGTTCAACAGAAGATACTTCCACAGCGTCTGAAGTTGTTACTATAGTTTCTGTTGTGGGTTCGACCGAAGATGCTTCTGTGGTTTCTGGAGAAGTTAACATAGCTTCTGTTGTGGCTTCGACAGAAGATGATTCCGTAATTTCTGGAGTAGTTAACATTGCCTCTGTTGAGGATTCGACAGAAGATGGTTCCGGAAGTTCTGTAGTAGTTAACATAGCTTCTGTTGTGGGTTCAACAGAAGTTAGTTCCACAATTTCTGGAGTAGTTAGCATAGTTTCTGTTGTGGATTCGACAGAAGATGTTTCCCCAGTTTCTGGAGTAGTTAGCATAGCTTCTGTTGTGGGTTCGACAGAAGATGTTCCCGCAGAAGTAGCAATTGTAGTTATCTCTGTTGTTGCAGTTTCCGTCGATAATTCGATAATGGAATTATCTATTTCCGTAGTAGCTTCCGATGCTTCAGTCGTGGTTGAAATTAGATTCCCCATCAAAATTTCGATAGGTTTTTTTGTGACCGAAATTACATTTTCTTCTGATATTCGATTCGTTATTGTTGTAGGAGATACTTCAGTTGTTGTTGCCATGGCTTCTGTCACTCCACTCACTTCATTATTCATATCGGTAGTACTGAGACTTTCTTCAACGGTATTTACATCGATCTCAGTACTTCCTGTAAGAGTTACAGTGGTCTCGACGATGGGGGTAGTGCTATTTACACTTGGTTCAAAAGTCGTCGTCTCTCGAGTCATTTCAGTGGTCTCAGGTAGAATAATAATAACATCTGGGCTCTGTGTAGTGTCTGGCCGTGTAGTAGTGGTGCTAGTGATAATTGTAGTAGTGATTTCTGGGACCTGGGAATCATCTACAGTTGTTAAACTATCAACCGTTGTTACTGGCACTACACTTGTCTCTATTGCTGTTGTTGTGTCATTGTTAGAATTATTCGGTACGTTAGCGTCATTATTTGTCACTACCTGCGCAACATTACTGAGTTGCGATTGTTGTATATTATCAGACGTTTGTTCTACTTCGTTGGTTATACTAGCTGACTCCAGGGCCTGGTAAAACGTTATGACTTTGGGCTCGCCGGGGCTTGAGATTGATATCTGGGGCGATGGGCCAGTATCCTGGGAACAGAAAGGCCGTGCGTGGGTGCTGTACATACATTTACAAAGGGTGACATGCAGTGATATTTATGAATATTAAATATTAAATTCTATTACCGTGTATTTACATGGATTAAATGATGCTTTCATGGCTTATAAGACTATTGGAATTTTTTTGGTAATTTAGCAATTTGTACATTTGAAGAGAATGAATCCTAGTCGTTATTGACACTGAGATAATAATTGTTATTTCAATAAAAGCTCTACATCTGCAATAAAGTTAATGTCGGAAGAGAACACAGATTACGATAGTTTTTAGGATCTCAACAATATATTATTATTTATTCACCTACACTACTTTTCCAGATCTCTCGGGTCAAACTTGTGTTATGTACAACGTATTCTGTTTTTTTCTGTTGGTTTATTTCTTTCGTTATTACTTTATTATCTCTTGAGTCTAAATGGGTGCGTGTGTGTGACATGTAACGAGAATGAAACGATATACTTTCACTTGTGCATATTTATTGTGGGCTTTATCCTGGTAGAAATGAGTCCACGTGTTCTCGTGTGAAATTTCAATTAATTTCAGGTGATTAAAGTGGAGATATTTACTTTATAGAATTCTACTATTGATTTTTAGTAAAGTCAATCATTAATATTGTGGATTTGATTTACGAGGGTAATTCCAAGATCTGCAAGCTTCAGTGGTGATAGAACGTTGCATTGAAATGTTCTCCAATGTGTTTTGCAATACTCCAGAATGATAGTAGTTATTCATCCTATTTACGTCTTACAGTAACGACTCTCATAAAAGTATATTAATCATAAGAATTCACGGTGATAAATTTAACGAAATTCTAATGTGACTCTCAGTGAAAATAATAAATATAAATGAAAGAGTATAAAATAAAGATGATCGTGCTAGAATGTGATATGAAAAAATTTGCAATTGTATAAAATCCTTAAATAAAGTAAATAAAGACTCGAAAAACCTGTTGTTCCATAAATCCTACCTCAGGTGTTATAGGAGTAGTCGGTCCTGATGAATCAAGGCCATTTGGTTTTCTCA
Organism: Aleiodes sp. PSUC_FEM 10030003; assembly: GCA_018902275.1. NCBI lineage: Eukaryota > Metazoa > Arthropoda > Insecta > Hymenoptera > Braconidae > Aleiodes > Aleiodes sp. PSUC_FEM 10030003. Next base: position 10,614 of record JABSMS010013870.1, read on the forward strand.
CAAACAATTCGGCGCCACGATATCTTGCGCTGAATCTAGGTGGTGAACCACTTGGTGTTACTCGTTGTCCTGAATTCTGAAGGAAATCATGGAACATTAATCATTTGCAACAAAAAGAAAATGAGTTAAAGTTCAACAAAACAAGATAATCAACTCACTGAAGTGCTAACGGTGCTATAGGCACCAGAGAAAATTGGGGTTTTAGTTCCCAGTGCACTCAACAATGGTGCAACAGTGCTTCGTAATTGTTCCAACAAGCTTACATTAGAATTTATCAAGTACGTGGTCTTCGTAGGATTGAAGATGTTTGAATTGGAACCGCCATTACTGCCGCTGCTACCTCGGTTACTCAGTGAGATACCAGTAGAGTTTGCACTTTCATTCGAGGCTGTTGCATTGGCCACTGCTAGACTTATTGCAGGTTCCTGTCTTGCCGATCGCTGCGAAGTATTTGTAGACCTGATCGACGCAGAGTACTTTGGCTGCTTCGGTGTTATCGCAACACTTTCTAATCCATCCTTCTCCGTCGAAGGACTCGGAATGGGCTCTGAATGCCGACGATATGTTGAGGTTCTAGGTCGGTATTCTCGACGTTTAAGTGGCTGAACTGGCTTTTCCGTTGTGGTTGTGATAATTGAAGATCCGGAGGACTTGTGACTATCTGCTCTCATTTGAGGATATTTAGAATTTGATACCGGTTCTGGTGTTGTCGTTTGAACTACACTCTTTTCCGTTCTCTCGGCAGGATCCTGCCAGTTTTTGTCGATGTAGGCAGCATTCCAGTGTCTTGGTCGTTTAGTTGTTCTTGGTATCTTTAATATATGGGTAACAGATTCAGATCGAACAGGTGACTTGGTCGTTGGATCTTCCCAGTTTTTGTCGATGTAAGCTGTATTCCAGGCACGGGATTTTCTAGTTGGTATCAATGAACTGTTGGTTGAAGAAGTTCTTCCTCTCGATGATAAAATCCAGGATTTAACGCTCTGTGTTTTCACTTCTTCGGTTGTAACCTCAGGTATGTAAGATTGTGTCGTCTGAATTAGCTCATTGTCTTCGGGTTTTTCAGTGGTTGTTGATTTTTCAATACGAGCCTTACGAATTTTCATCGTTTCGGTTACTCTAACATTACTTCGTTGAACACTTTTACTTGTTCTCGTATAAGTTTTAACAGATGGTGAAGTCGTTGTGTCTTTTGGTGTCGTTGTGATTCTTGATCCACCGGGACGTCTTGAGCTACGTTGAACTTCTGCGGAATTCGTGGATGGTAATTCGGTTGTCATTGACCTGCTGATTGGCCTTCCTGATGAACTTGAAGTTGTGATTGATTTATCATCAACATCCTTGATTTCCTCACTTCCCAGCTCGGGCTTGATCAATTTCCTTGCATTCTCCAATTTCTCCTTGGACTTCACAGAGATTGCGATACTTGACTGGCGCTTCTTTGAACCCTGAAAATTCTTCGGTTTGTCTCTAGAGTTCTCAATCCAGACACCTTGCATGCACATTGAAGCTTTCCCTTTCATCTTTGTAGCTTTATTATTTTTAGAAATTTAGTTCTCTTAGCACCCTTAAAGCTAACGAAAATTCTTGGCATTATTTCGCCATGCACTTTCATTTACGCGAATTCACAGTGTCATAGTAACTGTTTTTTTTTCTCAGAAATTGTCATTCAATTTCATTCATCACATTTTTAGAAAATTAAGCTTAAGCAACATGCTATTTTTTTTACTGATAGTTTATTTCTTCACCATCATTCACTCCACGATGAACACTCGGGTGGAAACGCGCCAAGTGCAATTACATCTTATTTAAAGGTAATAAACGATTGATGCTTTGAGTTCTGTATTTCAATTTTTTTTCTTGAGTGTTCGTTTTTTGAACGGGGTCTCGTTGTGTGATGCCTTTCTCCGATGAAACGCGATAGGATACATGCATTTTTTTACAAAAGGTTTATTCGGGGTATGCGAGGTCAAGGGGAGTATCATTATGAAAATGTGAGGTGATCCATGATACGAATGGCTGGATGAAGGACCACATTGTCATGGCCGATGATAGCAACTGAAAGATTCAAACTAATTTGTATCGTACCCCTGTATCCTTGAATAATTTTTTCAAAAAGACTATATACAAATGATACGAAAATCATCAGACAATTCATTCGATAATGGCCGGAATTTTTAGTAAAAAAATGTGTAATCAAGTAAGGACTAACGGCCAATTGTGTAATACGGAATTTCTGCTGCTCTCCCTCTCGAACGACCCGAATCGTGTTCACCTCGGTGTCCACCTTCAAACGATACCACACACTCTCTATTATACCTCTACCGTACTTTCTCCCGCTATGCGAAGAAAAAAAAATGAGATCAACGGCCACATGATCAATGCAGGCGGGGCTGTGCGGATAAACGGCCTTTAGGGGGATCTCCGCTCTTGGCCGAATTATACCCTTTCTCATTTTGAGATGTAATTTTGAGAGGAATGGGAAGATCATGCAAGCGAATCCCAGAATAAAAAGGCATGTGAAACATTAATTCTTTCCAGTGATTCACGAAAGAAGTCATTAAAGATAATGGAAACCGAATGTAATGGGAAATTGTATTTTACAGATTTGAAGGGAAAAAAAGGGAAATTAAACCGCACCAAATTTTCAAAACAAAGGATTAATATTTCAAAATAACCAAATAAGCAAAATGTCACTAGTCTCCAGTCTCAATTGGCCATAAGTGACATAATAATTTTTTTAACCGAAACCGGAAATAAAAAATTCTATTCGAGCAATTATGTATTTCTTACATCGATCATCTCCAAATAATCCACTAACGGAGTTGTCAATACCGGAAATGGGGAAACTATCTCTGGAAATGTATCATTATCTGGGAATACACTGTCCATATTTGGTTGGTCGATTGAGCGCAAATGTCGTTTAACAGTCATCATTGGATCCTATAGCGCGTATGGAGAAGAATTTGTTTCTTAATTTGTTATTAAGTTAATTTTAAAATTTCCTGTTTTTGCGCTTGAAAAAATTTAGTAGAAAAGATATTTTTAATCATTTGAGTTGAGTTAAAAGCAGCAGACTTTGACATAGTATTCGTGCAAAGTATTCATTCACTTTCATGAATGCAGAGGAATTAGATTGATAATTGATATTATTTAGCTGTATAAACTTACTTCATTAACCTTGCCAATCCCACTACCTGGTGCATTCTGATCAGAGCGGTTCTGCAAGCAAAATAAGAGCTATCATATTCTAATTGTTTCTCAAATAGCAAGGTAATAACTGAGATTGATATTTCGTGCATGATTTCTCAGATTAATTCGTAAGACAAGTACCTGAAGCACTTTGCGTATGATTACTACCTGTCTACTGTGATTGATTCGATTAAGTAACAAATCATCCATCACTTGCATAATGTCGAAAATTATTTTCAGCTTCATCAACTCACCAATTGTGCCAGTTTTGCTTTGAATTCCGGCGGATAGTTGTCATCCAAAGCGATTTCTTTGTCGACTTTTAAAATCGCTGTAGCAATCTTTTGTCTACGAGGAGTTCGTTCTGTTGGTTTCTTTGAATTCTTTGAAATTTCATTGCTAATTGTCGATGGCGTTGCTTCATTATTTTCACGCTGATTGGGACGTCTATGTAGGTTCCATCCGTCATTCCCTCTCATTGGATTTGCTGGCGGCGTTGCAGTAGTTGGTGGTGTTGTATGATATTTTCTGCCTCTAAACCCTAATCCGTCATTGAAGAAATCCTCTTTCAGTGGCTTCGGCGTAGTAGTTGATAGTGCCTGTCTCCGTTTATTTGATATCGATGTTGAGGATGACAAACTTGATGCGGAAGAGGTCGGAGGAGGAACGCGAGTGGATGTTGCCAAAGTTTCTGAAGCCGTGTAAGAAATTGTCGAATCATCGGGTCCCGAAGCAGGCGTTATTACTTCAGATGCTGCTTGAGATGATTGAGATGTGGTTTCTCGCTTAGTTTCCAATGTTCTAGAGGAGATGCGTTTATCATTGTTGCCTCTGGTTATGCCTCGAGAATTGTTTCCTAATCGGGATGTTCGTGATTTCAAGGATTGGGATTTTTCAATTGACTTGCTTCTCTTCTCTGTTTTATCTTTCGATGAAGATTTTCTTGATGATTGTGCACTGGAAGTATTGTCAGATTTCCTAGGAGCTGGCTCGGAACGTCGTGTGTGACTACGAAGTTTTGGAGGAGAAGCTGTTCTTGAAATTGCTTCAGTTGTCGTCTCCCTTGAGGACGAAAATCTGGAGGAACCTCTGCGAGTGACATTAGGTAATTCAGTGGGATTATTTCCCTCAATGAGTCCACCAAAATTGGAAGATGCAATATCATTTTTTTTAGTACTGCGTTCAGTTATTCTCCTCCCGGAATTCCTCGGTGCGAATGCTTCCGTGCTAATATGATTTGGCTTCTGAGATTTTTGTTCAGTAAATCTTCTAGAAGATTTTCTCGATTCGTTAGCATCTCTAGATGGCAACGCTTGGACTTTTCTCGTTGATCTAGTTCTTGGCTTTTGTGTCGTTGTTTCGACAACACTCGAGCTAGTTGCAACATTCCTTCCCCCTTCATTCCCATTTCTGGAGCGTGATCCTCGTTGGCCCCTATTCGTCACTCTGGGAGCTTCATTTGGCAATTCAAGTTTAGCTTCTTCCTCAAATTTTCTACCTCTTCTCTCTCTAGACTCTGGCAAGTATCTCCTGTCACTACTAGCAGCATTCGCTAAATCCTCTTCATGCTCTGAGGCTTGTCGAGACAGTAATGCTTGCCTCCTCGGATTAAGATTGCCTGAGGATTCTCTTCTTCCTGATGGATTTGCAGGAATTTCCGTGCTGACCTTTCCATTTTTAATCACCTCCACATTACGATCACGGTCACGCCTGTTTCTCAGGGTGGTTATTTCAGTCTTCTCGTCAATTCTTCCTGATGATGCGGTAACAGCAGTTCTGGTACCGCCTCGACGAATTGACCTCGATTGAGAGGAGAAAGGCAATGGAGTTGTCTCTTGTTTTTCCTCGACCTTCGAAATAAATCGCGAACCACCTCGAGTCCTGATTGTCGTCGAGGCAGAACCTTCGGCCTAAAAATAATCAAGTTAATTAGTAAATTGCAAAAGCCCAACTGGAGTCGTAAATTCAAATTTCAGAAATTTTGATTTCAAACATTATGAAATTATTTTAATTCGGTCGAATTTAATTGCGGTTATTTTTACGGCTTTCATAAACATTTTCACACATCAAAACCCTCAAGTTACAGAACGGAAAATCCGGGTATGTTTTGTGGACGGCCTTGGTAATTCAATCCTCGTGAAAGTAAAAAAAAGACACCCCAAAAGTATATCAAGAACCGTCAAAAAGAAATAAAATTCTAAATGAGGCCAGCCACAATTTTCGATCTCGTTTCTTCAACCGACCCTGATATTTGGATTATTGAGAGTCGTCAAAAAACACTTTAATCCCATAACAGTTGAACTAGATTCAAGTACTTAAGATTTAAGTTTTTTGACAACAGAAAAGTGGTCGTTTTGAATTACCATAATGAACTCTATAACTTCACTGAATTTTTCATAGCAATATTCGCCCTCCAGGACATTATTCAATCATCATATCGCAGATATGCTAATGGAGATTGTGAAAGGAAAGTATTAAAATATCAAAATATAACTTCACATTATGGCAAACGATGTAACGTCCTTTCTCTTAGAAATCCAAAAATAAATCAAATCGTTACTTGAACATCACTTTTTTAGAAACTGATGAGGAAATATTATTTTCGCAGGATCAAAAGTGATCGGTTCATCATCAATTGCACTCAATCATTATGTCCGTTCGATCAGATAATAGATTAATAACTGATTCCTCGAATTTCCTAATGATTGGTTACGTGTAACGAGTAACATTAGGCTCTATGGTATTCACACGACTTTTCTATTCTCCAGAATCAAAAATTCAGCAAATTGACATCTCAGTAGATCGTTTCATCCTCGTTATTTCTCAACATTCAAACACAATACTAACACAAAATATGCAAATAAGTCGAAGGATGTTATTAAATAATCAGGAGAAGCTCTGTATCATTTTACTTCAACCCAAGTGCTTCTGCACGACAATGTACAATTATCGGGGATGAAGCGATGATTCTGAATTAAATTACGAAACTCTTCATCAAACTCACAATGCATCAGAACAAATGACCTATTGATCCATACCAATTGATCTATGATCAATTGACATCTGCAGCGAGATGAGTTCATTGTTCGGTGTCACTGCATTAAATTCTTTTCAGGAATTTTTAGACGAGAAAATGGGAACTTTGTTGAAGCAATTCAATATGGAAATATGAGTTAACCGTTTTCCAGCGTGAATTAGAAAGGAAAACTTTGTCGAGCACCTCTGTTCGATATTATATCTCTACTTCAACATTTTAGATAACTCGAGGAATTACTACAATTTTTTAAATATCCACTAAGTCCTATGAATAAATTGTCTGAAATCATTTCGATCGAAAATTAATTCCCTAATTTATATAAAAGTCTAATTATTTACACAATATGAATTTTAATACTTGCGTAATTCTGGGATTATTTCATCATAATTTATTCTTAATTTTTGTAAAATTTATGTAAATTTTTTTCAGTGTAATTTTGAACCACTGAGGATCTCAGAATAAGATCGAGACGTGAATTTTATTCTCATTATTTTTATAATTGGAAGTTTCTCTATGATCTGAATTAAATACTTCGATAATACTGATCAACTCACGCACGAAAACACTTTATAAAGTCTCGATAAAAAAGTTCCAATTCTTTACAAAGAAATATTCTTTATCATAAATTTCCATACGTGTTGATAGTACATTTCGAAAGTGAATAATTAAAATTAACTAATGATCATTAAGTTTTTTAAATTATGAATTTAATAATTGCACCTTTTTTTATCGATTGTCTCGTTATTTATAAAAGACAGAGACAATCGATTCCAAAAAGTAAAAGTGGTGCTGTCGTTTTACGTTGAGTTCGCAACGAGTTCTGCTGTAACAGCTATTAACGGAGGAAAAAAAGTTTAACTTCAATGTCTATGATTTGTACTTATTGCACATGAGTAATGGGTATTGTTAGGGTCCTTTCACATGAATTATTGAAGAGAATAATACACTTTGTTCCGTTTTTCAGATGATTTTCTTTGACACAATAAGTTATCGATCAATTGATTCATTTTTGTCTAATAATGTTGAAATACTTTTCCTTTTTTTTCATCAGGATAATAAAAAAAAAAATCTCACGTTCAATGGTGTTTCGATTATTCGTGATAAATTGAAATTCGTGTAAGATCGATTCCTACAAATAATTAATCACAAACTCTCAAGAGTGAAGATTCTAATTACAGTTGGATAAGAATCGTGCAACTAATTTTGATTTAATTACAATCTCCAAGTACATGATAAAAAAATGAATCCAAAGAAATATGAAAATTTCTCACAATCCGTGTGAAACAAAGAACATTATTTAATTTAACAAAAAAATAAAAACAAAGCAGTTAATGAAAAAAAAATCCTATTTCAAATCTTATTAATTTTCTCGCCAATAAAATAATTTTTTACGATGAAAATTAGCATAATAAACATTAATTGAACGTTTCCTTGGACAATTAATTATTGAATTTTTGTGCATATATTTTCAATAGTGAAAGTATTCCTAATTCTCTTTTCTTCCACAATCCGACATTATTTTCAATAGTAAAATTAATAGTTGGCATATTATTGAGAAAGTAAGCGACTTTTAGGTAATTGCAATTTCAGTTATCCTCAACAATTAGCATTAATTAACCACGCAAAAAAATACGAGACCATCCAAGAATTACCTTCTCTTCACATTTTTCATCTGTCTTTCCGGTTTTATTCATCAATTGCCAAAGGAATTGAGTGCATCAGGTAAATTCTTGCAAAATATTAACATTGAGTCGGTGAAAAACACGTTCGGGGACCAAGAATTGAGAGGCGTGGTCTTTGCTAAATTGACAGAGACGGTCCTTTCACGTACGTTAACATGTATACTTTGGTCCAAATAGAATAAAACGACACAACAAGGTAATACACAAGAGTGAAACTTTCAACAGCTGTGAATGGAAATTCAGTGAATTTTTCAAGACAAAAGAAATTATCTAATGAAAAACCCGGTAGTATTGGCACGAATTAGTCTTCAAGTTGAAGAGAAAGAATGAAAAAAAGTTTACTAAATTTATGATGGAAGAAATGCTCAACAGCTGGAAAGTATTTCACAGAAAATCGTTTTCTCAACTATTCATTTATCTTTGAAGATTATTTCGAAAGAGTTTCGTTAAAATTTTGAATGAAAAATTCTCGATACATTTAAAAGTATTAATCTTTCGACGAAGATCATTGAGCTCGTAGAATAGATTAATTTTGCTACTCAATATTATCCAATTTCGTTAAGCATATGCGCGTGCCTCCATTTCGCTTTCTAGTTCAAATCCTACTTGACAAGGCCACTAAGTTGGTTGATTTTTTTACTTGTTCTTGTTTCTCTTCATCGCAATTAATGCATCACATTATTGAATCTTTCGTAATTTTTTTTACCTACGCATTTTAAAGAGTGTTGATCATACTGAAAGTAAAAGGATTGATTTCTAAAGAGATCTTTGGAGTCCGATGCTATCTCAAGTGAATGAGAAAGACGGATTTGATGTGAGAGAAAAAATGAACGATTTTAGAACGTGAAATTGGCAAAATGAATTCATTGAACTTTGTTTTGGCAATTATGAAACGAGAATTAATCTTTTAAAACTCAAACTGACTGAATGACTGTAGAATTCATTTCAGTTTGTTTCAGCGAATCATTATCTGAATAATTCGAATAATCGATTAATGATGTATTTATAATAGTTCAGATTAGATCGAAACTGACATAACTATTAATCGAGAGAAAAGAAAAGAATTCGATCTTTCGATTTGGTGAAAGTGCGTTAATTCTATTCGATTATTTGCTCAACAGTAGACAAATAGATCCGACCGAAATTCACGGAGTGATTAAAAAAATCCGGAAAAAATAAGATTGAACCATAAAACTATCAAAAGTTAAATAATGGAACATTATTTAAATAATAAAACGACATGTAGAACATTTATCGTTCCGCTTTCAAAAATATGGGTCATAAGATCATTTTGAAAATCACTTTGATGGATTATGCAGCAGAAAGATCAACGATGCGTTCACTTCCGTCACAATTTGAATCGTTAGATAATAAATAATAAAAATCCCAATAAATTTCCTATAATTTTTATCCATTTTCCTAAGTAAACTTAATGCCATGTTCTTTTTTTCCTTTATCAGACTTCCTCTGGACTGAACTCTTACGTATCTACTGTTATCCGTGACTGGACTCGGAATGACGGACGATAGAAAGCGAAGAGTAAGAAGTCAATTGCAAGAAAAAAAACATTGAAATACCGGGCGGAGAAGACCGGTTAGAAAATGATGCAAGTGGTCGGATTAATCGTTGAAGAATCTACTCACACGTTTGCTCTCTTTTTACACCGCACTTATACATCAATGCGATAGTTAATTTACGTACAAAGTACAGTAGATGATATGAAATAAATGAGAAATTATATTACAGCGATTGACACATATCAAACATTGTGAAAATCCGTGGAATGAAAAAAGTATATTGTTAATAATGAATTCAATAAAAAAATAATGATGAAGAGGGGAAAGAGTTTCGCAAAGGGGAGACATCCAGTGCAAGGACTTGATAATAAATACAAGTTGTTCATCGCGATGGAAAGTTGACGGGTCGATTTTTTTTGCTTCCGTTTTTTTTTGCTTCTTCTTCGTAATAAAAACAAAGTGATGAAACGCTGCTAATTAAATTCGCCCTCAATAATTAGATCGATAAACTATTAAATCCTTTGATGAATTTTCCTTCATTCTCAATGACATCTCTTGCAATTCGAATTTCGAAATTTGTTCTTGATGAGGGAAAATTAATTCAGACGAAATAATTTTAATAATTTTACGTCAAATCCTTGAAAAGTAATTGCTTTTATCTTCATGAACAAAGAAACTAAAAGTTAGTAATTATATGGAAGAGAAGAAAAGAACTTTCATAGAAGCTAATGTCGAACAATGGTTGTATTACAAACGTTTACACAATTATCTTCGGCTCTGGTGCGTATAATCCGTATTACTGTTCCTTTTGTGTTTTATTTGATGTTAAGTAAAATTGATTTGCGAGTGAATCTTGTTTGAAGTTTAAGGATAAATGATTAGAAATCTTGCGAAAATGTGAATAATCAAGGACATGCAGGGATATTGTGTAGGATTTGCGGAGTTTAATTCAGTGGTAATTTGTGAGTAATTATTATTGCAACTTTTTGAAAAGTTCATTTGAAAAAAAGGCGGTATTTTCAATATGACAATCGCTTTTCAAGGACAATAGCTTTCATAATGCTGTTGATAGACTTCGAAAATTATCGAGAACTTGTAAGTCCTTGCACCATTTCACTTGCATCATTAATGCAAAGGACAACAGGTGGGAAAGACCCAAATGAAGTTGATAGGAAAGTGATTGTGACATTTGCAATTGAACAAAATGATTTTGTGTTATCTTGAAGATAATTGGGCTGAGAGCAGACCGATGGGATTTTTTTTGTCGATTCTTTTGCAAATATTTTGGAACGCGTGGATTTGGTATGCTCAAAAAAATCCAGAATTTTGCCGTCATTTTCCACGAAGATATTACAAATATTTATTCATTTTCCATTAAAATGTATTTAATTTAATTTATGAATTTTCTTTGTTAAAAACTTCATAAATTCTTTCAAAAATTTTACTGAATTTTTTTGTTGACATTATGGACATAAGCCATTTCCTTTCTCATTATGTTTTATTTGACCTTGACATTAATTCATGAATAATTAAAATTCGGCCTTTTTGGTTGCTACTTCACATTGATAAATTTCTTTATTCAAATTAGTTAGCATCAACGTTTCGATTCCAATGCCGAATCATCTTCAGACTGCAATCTTATTTAATAGCTACATGAAAAAAGAAAGGGAAAATAAAAATGAATAAGATAAATCGGAGCTATTATGGGACAATTTGATGATATTCAGGAAATTATATATTAAATGAATTAAATATCGTAAAGTCTGCGAAGAAGAACTGTGATTGACAATTCCAAATCAATTCAAAGTTTCATATCGTCGCCCTAGAGTCAAAAGGGCGTAAGTGCCACTTTTTAAAATTTTACAAAAATTGAATCTACATTCATTTTTCCATGAAAATACTGACTTACGCCCTTCTATTATTCAGCAAGAAATATTTGCACTCACGCCCTTTTGATTTTAGGGTGACGATGTGAATACTAACTTGCACTCTTCTATTGTTCAGCAATAAAAAATGGCACTTACGCCCTTTTGATTCTAGGGCGACGATATGCATAGAGCTTAGCCTAAAAGAGTACAGAAAATTCATAGAATGCCAACAAAAATTTGTAATGAAATCGTGAGAAAATAGTCATCAAGGAAACCGAATTCCAATTATTTATAAACCATTACGAAAAAAAAAAGAATACAATTCCGGAATTTGAACCTACGACCTTCGAATTACCGATCCACCATTTTTTTTCTTAACATAGTTATTGAGCCACATATCACCATTGAAGATTACAAATACTCCACGGGAAAAAATGAATTGTACAAATTACAGAACATTCGATACTCTTCACGGAGATTTTCGCTACAGGATCCCTTGTATTCGAAAATAGTGCTTTTTCACCTAATGTAATTGATACAAACAATTAATGATTTTAGGTAATAAATAGATCTGAATAGGTAATTTTATTATTCTGATTAGTGAAAATCCCTCTATTCCAAATGTTACTGATCATCCCAGTAATATTTCTGTTTCTGTCATGTTTTACCTTTCTTTTTTTCCGTGTTCTAGTAAACATCAAAAACATGAGAAAAGTGTTTTTCTTAGCATATTAGAAGGCACATACATACTTCATGCGCTTTGTAGTGATTGCTTTGACATGTTACAGTTAATATCGTGTGATGTAGTAAATTATATTGAGTCTTGGACTATTACGTATTTTTTTACAGAATTCTGATCACTGGCAATAAAAAACTGGTCGATTTTACATATTTTACTCCGATCTTCTACTACACGGAGAAAATAAATGGGAAGAATTACGGTTCCGTACAATAATTTAGTAGCATTCTGCTTTCCTGATTTATTTATACTAATGAATATGAAAAATTGTCATTTAGAAACAAATTTCACTGGAAATAAATAAAAAATTACACATGGCCAATGGAAAAACGAGGTTTGGAGATGGAATTTTACAGTTCCAGAATGATCATTTGTGTAACATATTGTAAATCACACTAATAATGTATATTTTTTGTATTTTTGTTATTACGGCGAATAAACCGTCAAGTAACCGTTTTAAGCTCATCTAAAAAAAAAAAAAAATTCTCTCTCGAAACCGAAAAAATTGTATGCACCACAGAAGTAAAGAATTCAACTTCGACAAAAATCTGGCACCCTCGCTTCGCTCAGGAGGAAAATTTTTGTCCTTATTAACTTCTCTTTTCTTTAAGTGCATAATATATTATTTATGATCCTGATCGCAATTAACCTCAATTCTTCTGATGAGCTTGCCAAATTTTGTTTCATCCCAAACGATAATTTATCATGATATCAATATAATTAATAATCAAGTTTGCATGGATTTGTTACTCATTATGAACAAACTACAGGATTACCGCATAGTAATTGTTCTCAGAATCCTTCTGTAAAATTTGGAATTTCTTTCCCTCCGTTTTCCCTCCTAATTCATAACCTTTTATCTCCCTTAAGCAAATTGAAGTGAATCGCAATTTCCAGAAGAAAAGAATTCAAAAAAAAATCGGGAATCTCCGAACGGGATTCGAACCCCGACCTTCGCATTACCATTCGCTTCCCTAAATTTTTCATAATTTCTTCCTAAACTCGCTCAAAATCATCAATCATTTCCCAAAATAAACTACACATGATTTTTCGTCGCATCTCCGCAACTTCGCAACTTATTGCATCATAGCGCCTCCATTAAGATTACCACGATTTCGGAAAAATCAACTTCATTATCTCTCAAACGTTAATTTGCCGCTACGCAACCAACAATGACGGAACAAAATTAAATTCGGATAATTTAATAAAAAATCTTCAAATCTTCTCGAGTGAATAAAACCGCCCTGGCGTTAAATCACTTTATTGCACAATGAGTGCAATGTAGAATAAGGAAACAATTTAAATCATTCATTCAAAAAATTTTACGCGACGACATGAATCTCTGGTATAAATTCAAATACCTTCAACAAAAGCCACAGATATGCAAAATGTTACAGTATCCTCGACTAATACAATAACGAAACGGATACCTGCCAGATATTATACATGTATAAGCTCCTAGAAAATCTGGTTTTATACGTTGCACTGTACATTGATATCAAGCAACTATATTATACATTTATAATCTACTTTCTCACTTGAAATTAAATATTCCATCTATTATTACAATTTACTGAGGAAACGGAAACAATTTTTTTCTTCTGCATAAAAAGCAATGAAAAATTGAATAATTTCTTTCTCCAATCAATTATTTCATAGATTTGCGCAAATTTTCTGTAGAAATAATTTCTGAAAAATTGAGTCGATTAAAGAGTGAAAGTAGAAATAAGAGCGTTGAACCTTGAACTTAACAAAAAAATGTGAATTTTTTTCTGGTAATTATTAGTTTTTTAATTCTTTCATGAATAAAAAATCGATAATATTTAAGAATCGCGTGCCGTCACATGTATTATAGTCAGTGTTTAAAGTGCTGAAAGGTCGGCTTCTGATTAAAGCAGCGTGACCAAGACTATGGCACGAGGTACAATTCTACGGTCAACGCTGTATTAAACATTTTTATCTCATTTTACTCTACTTCGTTCTTTTCAATTTACTTTTATTAAACTCAGGTGCATGAGCGAATGGCGCGCGACTAGGCGTGGACTTGCCACGAGAATTTTACTGTCGATATTTATAAAGCGCACGTATATCTGCAGTTTCTAAACAGTTGAGATGAATGTATATTTCGAATAATTTAATGTTAAAATATTTAAAGTTCAATTTAGTAGAACATCAATTGTAGGAAACATCGTTATTTTAATAGGCAGCTCATAATTATTCATAATCACGCGATTTATCGACATTTTAAAAGTCACACTTTCGCTGACGCAGAGAATATGTCGGAGTCAAATTTGATTTGCCAGAGGTTTTCAGATTAACGTAACACCAATGCAATTGAAGCATCTGTGATGACGAAACATTTTGTATAAATTGAGTGAAACATTTTATTTTATTATCCCAGGAAAATACAAAGAATGTAAATGAAAAAAGGTAATTCATTCGACCCACATTTCTTCGTGAATATCATAACAAATGAAGCACACATGAGCCAACAAATGAAACGGATGAATTGTAAAAATTAAGAAAAAAAAATTGTTAAAATTGTAGAAGAAACTAAGTAACGGCGCGATTAAAATCATGACACAGTTTTTGCATGAGGAAAAGTGCGTGAGTTTGCACTATCATCCAATCTAATTGGAGAGGAGGCTAAAGGAAAAACTAATGGAGAAGAGGACACTGAAAAAAGGGTACGAGGAATGCAGTATGATATGGAGAAAGCTTCGTATGCATTAATATGTCAAAATAATGATTATTAGATATGTTAGGGAAAGACGAATTTCTGAGAATTTATTGAACTGAAACGGGAGTTTTTAATGATAAATAATTTTTCCAGTTTTTTTGTGGAAATAGTGTGAAACTGGGAATAATAATTGTATAGGAACGTTCGATTCTTAATTTTCTCGTTGCAAAATTGAGCAATAATCTTTTTCATCTTCCGGAAATTTCTGGTTTCCTCAAATATCTTTCATACGCCCTTCTTGCTCCAATGTTTTTTTGTAGAAAATTTCAAGAGCTACGAAAAAGCATTTGAGCAAAAAGGGCGTATCTTCATGATTTTCAGAGATATTCGCAAAAAAATGATGATAGAATAAAATCGATTTGTCTGAAAATTTCATAGTCGTAATAATTCGCGATAAAATTTTAAATCCCATTCAAATATTTTCATAGCAAATTAAATTTCAGGAGATGAATTTCATGAAATTTCAAGATAACTGAAGTTTGTTGAACATTTTAATATTTTTTTTGGTGAATTTTAAGTGGTAATTTTCTAACAGTGTGTTATTGAAATATACAGACATGTTTTTTTTTTAATCGGCGTTCTCGGAATTTCATAGGAAAATCTACCTATTTTTTCTAAATCAAAATGAAAATTTAATATGAATATATACTTCAAATTTAAAAACCTCAATTTTAATTCTAATTGAGACAAAATTATCTTTGGAATTTTATTTTCATAGAAAATTCAAGATAAAGATAATTTTTAAGGTTCAATAAGTATTGAAATTTTTGTATAAAATTTGAATTTTCAAATACGATTAAACATTAAATAATATATGAATTCTTCATTTACCGATCGAAAAAATAATTTCCCGAGGAAAAATCGAACGAATTAATTCTTTCCAGTTTGCAACGCAAATTTCCCCGATTTTCCATTAAAAAAAACCTTCTTCCACCCTACACTCCTATTTCTCAAATAAATAATCATTTTTTCACCCATCCTACATAAAAACTTGACAGAATAATTTTCAACTATTCACTGAACATAATAATAATATAGAATCCATCCAAGCATACATTGGTAATAACTTCCGTTCATTTAATAACATCTTTTCATTGCGTAATTAATAATTAAAATCCCTTCGATTTTCCCCATTATATTCAAAAGAATTTTGAAAGAAAAAAATATTCCGTAATTTCACGTCAATAAGAGTTTTTAATTCGTTTATGAGTTGTTAAAGGATAATTAATCCCATGTTTTGGTTATAATGTGTACTTACGTTTGTACCAGGCCCACGGAGGCAGTCAGACGTGACGAATAGCAACGCCAGCACGAGGGCCCTCGTGCACCAAGAGCTCCTTCCCATTCTGAAGAAATAAAGAGATGGAAAAAAATGTAGATCCATTGATTTCTTCATTCTCAATCATTTCTGCGGAACTCGAAAAATGTCAGAAAAAAATTCGCAGATCTTCTTTTACATATTAACAATAAGTTCCTTATCGATATTTTACGGCGACGATGGTAAATACTTTATTACTATTACTATTTCGTTTAAAGTGAAAGCCTGAAGCATTTAACTATTCCTATAACTTTCATTCGATATTGAGAAAAGACAATTCATCGTATTTGACGAAATTGAAAATTCATCAATGTTGAAATTTTTTTAATAAATTTCAGTAATTACATTCACATTCGTTCTCCATTAATTCGTTGAAAAATCGGTATTTTCTTGTTTTTCATATGAAAAAACAAAAGCACTAGAAAAAATATAATTTCGAGGATTCACCAAAAGAACTTTCCAATTTTCTGCATTAAACGTGGACGCGCATGAATTCACTGTTACACTTCGATAGGGCAAAACTCGAATGAATGTCACTTTCGAAATTCTATTCAGGCCGAAGAAATTATTGTGATATATAAAAATAATGTAATTGTTATTTTTTTATTTACAAATTCATTTAATATAAAAAACGAAAATGGCTCCGGATTTTCTTGCACCCGTGGTACTATTCACCTGAGATGCATTCGACCTTGCACTTGAGGAAACGTGATGGAATTATTCGTGACTACGATTTGTGATAAAAAAAAGCGTCGAAGGAGAGAATGAGATAGAAGATCGAGATGCTGCGGATGCGGTCGCTCGGTAGCGTACACAAGAAACCGTTAGATTGATGATTCATTCAGTGATTGAATTCTACAATTTCGATCTTAAAAAACAAAATTCTATCTAAAATTAAATTCAGTGGGAAAGAGATAAAACAAGATGAATCGATTCATCTTCGGAATTAATTATTAGATCAGAAAATATCTCGCGTTTTCATGAAAAACTCCGTAGTTCTTTTATTGTTCGTGTAAAATCGATTTCAGTAGTGAAAACGTGAAACAAAAAGTATCGCTTCATTATCAGAAAATATCTCATTGAAGAATTACGAAATTTTTTATTGAAACCTTTTTTGCAGAGCGGTAAGAGAATTACGAAAAATGTTTCGACGAAAAATTTCATATTTCCTTTATTTCCTGAGATATTTCTGAAAAACGGATGAAATCAAAATCGAATATTCGTGTTTCACCTCTTCCCGATTGAATCAAAAAATTCTTGTTAAATTAAATTGGAAAAAAAATTACTTTTAATTGTTACTCTTCACTTCTTTCACATGATAACTCGATGATATATTTATTATTGCAAAATTTTCTAAGACAGATACACCGAATGCTTCACGTAACTTCAAATAAGAACATGTGGCTGTCAGGTATAAACTCGTGAAAGTGGATTGTCCGGACCTAAGCAACGGTCAGTTAATCTCATTCGTTCGTTTAATATTCCACGATTTTCAGTCCTGTAAAACTTGCGAAATTCCTCAAGCCAACATGTGCCCCATTTTTTTTTCTTCCACTTCAAAAAATTCTTTATCTTCAATTTCTTATTGTCGCTCCAAAGTGGAAAAAAATTAGCCGGCATTGTCAACAGGACAATACAAAGCGATAATCTTACTATCATCTGGTGTTTCTTTTTACCGAGAGCGTAAGTGGACCACGTGAATGTACATTCACTTTGCTGGGACATTCGTTAAAACGAATGAAAACAAAAGGGTAAAAAAATTATTTTCTTCGAGAGAAAGAATCTTTTGATTAAAATTAATCAAATTGAAGAAAGCATTGTTTTCTGCGGAATTTGCATCAATTAAATAGTTGAATAATTATTTAAAACTTCCATACCTTAATTGGAATATTCTAATCCAATCTAGACATATCACAATCCACTATTGTTTTTAAATTAAATTAAATTCACAGCACAATGTAACAAATAATTATTTCTTCACACAAAATCCTCAATAAAAAAAGTCTCGTATTCTATAAATAAATAATGAAGAAGAGTCGAAGTAATCGCGAGGGATGATGGCGATGGACAAACTCAATATTTCCCGTAGCGCTGCATTTTTGCCGGTTTTCTACCGGTGAGCTCACAGTGATTAAAGCCAGTAACAGAGTGTCGAAGACAAATGAAAAACCTGATCGAACCGTTGTGTGTATCAAAAAGGAAAAAAACCAAGAAAGAAGAGGAAAAGAACTAAAAAACGGGGCAGTTGGCGGTTTGCAATGGGGTAGGGGTAGAGAGAGGGAGCTCAGTGTGAGAGAAACGAAGACGGTTGAAAATAAACAAGAAAATAAAGTGGCAAACGTGCCAATATACGCGCACGGTATTTTCCCTTTCGCTCGGCTTTTACGTTTAATTCTACCCTACCACAGCTATTTTATGTTACTCCCACCATTGATTATTGAGCTTCGTTATGGCGGGAGAAAATAAAAGGGGGGCTTTATCCCCCCGAGGTAAACGTCGGAGCGCTTTTAGATACTCAAAAGTCCGGCATCAACAGGATTGTGAGCGTTCGAACGTGGCGCCTTCACGTACAATCTCGTTTTAAAATTACTCGAGCGAATCAATGGTTCTTGTAATAAAATCACTTTTGTTGAACAATTTTTGGCCATCAAAACATGGTTTTCAGAATAAAAATTTAATTTTCACTCGAACTCGATTTTGCAGTATTAAGGAGTTGATGAAGGGAAATTAAGCGAAACTTTCGATCAGATTTATGGATATTTATTAACTGCATCGTGGCCGTAGAATCAAAAGGGCGTAAGTGCGATTTTTTCTTGCTGAATAATAAAAAGGCGTAAGATAGTATTCTCATGAAAAATGAATGTAGTTTCAATTTTTGTAGATTTTTGGAAAATGGCACTTGCGCCCTTTTGACTCTGGGGCGACGATGTAATTTAGTTAGAGCGCTTTGACGCGTCACAATATCGATCTTCATCGCAAAAATGCAAGTTTTTCGTTTCAATCTCCAAACTATTTGAGGACGTTGAGAGGCTTTGGAAAAATAGTGAATAATTAATGAATTTCTACTTTTCTTGAAACTTAAAAATTTCTCTTAAAAAAGAACAGGAAGGGACCATAATATACATGCTACGCATCACTTACATCGAAAAACTTTCCCCTTTACATTCGTAAAGAGTATTTTATATTTAGAGTACGTGATAATCATAGATCATAAACTCGGTCAGATGAAGTAGACGGAATACGAACGCCTGTCACTTATCTTCAAACTGACAGATATCCTGGATAAATGTCCAGCATTTATGAAATTCGTGCCATCATCAAATAGTGAAGGAAAAATCATAGTATTTCTTCCGGTAACGTGGAACGACAATTTTCAATGAATATAATGTTACTGAGGTTCTTTCAATTGCACAGGAAACGGTCTCGTTTATTTCGAAAACAAACATCAATTTTCACGTTTCTAATTATATCTATTCCTTATGAAATTATTTCACAAGTTGTAGAACGTCAGTCAATAACGCTGCCTAATCGGTTCTCATGAGATATCTCGAGATCTAGGGGTGATGGGAAGATTTTGATTTCTTTTTTTGGGTCTTTTGTCTCAGCAAAAAAGTTTCAGAAAAGAAAAATCATTCCTGAAAAACGTTTGAATATTTTAAGACAAAAAATTTAATAAGACAAAAAAAAATCAATTTTTTTGAAGCTCCCAAACCCATTGAATCCCTTAATATCGTCGCCCTAGAGTCAAAAAGGCGTAAGTGCCATTTTTTAAAAATCTACAATATTGAATCTACATTCATTTTTTCATAACAATACTAACTTACGCCCTTTTATTATTCAGCAAGAAAAAATAGCACTTACGCCCTTTTGATTCTACGGCGACAATATAATTCAATTTTTTATTCGTATTTGAAAATTCAGGCTCGTTAAAATTTCAATGGTCATTGGATCTAACAAATCATATCGTTCTTGAATTTTCCATGAAAAATGAAATTTCAAGGATAATTTTGTCTTAACTATAATTAAAATTGCAGTTTTGAAATTTAATATAGGGGAAGGTAGGGTAAAATGGACACTCGAATTCAACGGTTCGAGATAGTGATTTTCTGAGGATTCCATTGGAAAGCTGAGGAGATTTTAGTAAAAATACATGTGTCAAAATTAATTTTTTTTATTTCTTTGAAAATTCGAGTTTTCGGTCAAGACTCGAAGGGGTTTCCCTTCCCAGTCTCT
>JABSMS010013881.1:0-12668 GCA_018902275.1 Aleiodes sp. PSUC_FEM 10030003
GTTTTTCAATATTTTTTTAAAAATCGGTAAAAATTGATTCGAAATCACCATAATCGATGGGGAATGAGATCAGGTTCACGCTCATTTTGGACTTTGCACTACGACAAATAGAACCGGAGATATTCTCAAAAAATTGAAAATTTTAGAAAATGGAAAAATGAACGAAAAGCTCAAATTTTCGAAAATTGATGAAAATTAATTGTGAGACATGCTTTCCATCGGAAATTTCCTCAGATTTTCAACGGAATCATCAAAAAAATTCTATCTTGAGCGGTTCCATTGGAACTCCCATTTCCCCCAAATTATTCCATGAAATTATCAAATTAAATGAGTCACGTTCAGTTTATCTCAAAGAATTCCGGAAATTAAGAGAGATACAGAAAATTTCATATTTTTTTTTCGATAAAAATCGAAGATTCTACAGAAAGAAAAAATTTCCCGAATAAAACGTGGAAATACGATTTTTAACTTTCGACGATTTAAAAATTTTGTAGAAAAAATTGAAGAAATTCTTGGAATTATTAAATTTAAAAAAATAATTTTTGGTTAATTCTCATGATTTTATTCAATTACGTTAAATTCAATTTTTTTTCCCACGTGAAAGTTACGAAATCGTAGCCATTTATGTGAAAGGGAGAAATGTATTTTTTTATGTTGAAAAAAAGGAAATTGAAATTCTAAAAAAAATTACCTTCGATGTTTTTTTGTACAACCAAGTGAAGAATGAGGGCACTTTATTCCCTCGGAAATTAATAATCTTTGGATTTAATTTGTTCCACCCTTACACAACATCTCTATAAAATCATTCGCTTTTTATTTCTCTCTCTCTCCCCCTTGAAGTAAAACTTTGTCTTTTTTTTATTCTTTTACGTGAGAATTTTCTTAGAATTTAATTTATCACTTCTTGATCTCGATAAATTATTTATTTATCAATGGAATGGCACAAATTAATTATGAACACAGTTTGGATTATTTCGGAGACTCGTGAGTTTATACGTTTAATTGATTTTAATCACGAATAACACAATTTTAATAATCATTTTTGACAATTATTATCTGGCGCATCGGTTGGGTCAACCAACGCACACATATAGTGACGAAACACTGATGCTCAACGATGTGTATACAATTTAACAGGATTGCCAATTTTCAGAAAATGCAATACGTAATTTTTTCCGTTGTGGCAACACTTTCCACGCTTCTACTCGGCCATCGGTAAGAAAATCTTCATTACCAATTGATGGCGTCGAAATCTTCTTTACCGACTGTTGGTATGTCTTTGCGTTTCGTTATCTCCAATAGATGTCTCTGAAATTCAAACTGGGAATTCAATTTGAAAATGGAACGAAGACTATTTTGTGATTATCTCCGAAACGAGTGGGTTTAGAGGAAAATGTTAAGAGACCTTTTTTGTAGAGAATTTTAAGGGCTACAAAAAAGGTCTTTTGATAGATTTCTGTATATCTAATAGTTTCGGAGATATTTGCGAAAATAGAGGAAAAGGGAATGAGTCGAGAGGTTTCTTGTGGATTCTTTCGCGAATATCTTCGAAACGAGTGAGTTTAGAGAAAAATGTCCCAGAACCTTTTTTGTAGCCCGTAAAATTCTTTACAAAAAAGGTTTCATGACATTTTTCTCTAAGACCACTCGTTTCGAAGATATTCGCAATTCAATCACGACTTGATGTTTAAACTCATCTCGCGCCTGTGAATTTTCACTTTCATTTTATAATAAAAAAGAAACCCGCTAAAATTAAAATTCATAAATTTATAACCAATTTTTTTAATTAACTCAATGCACGTTGCTTAATCAATTCTATCCTGAATATATAATGTAATTAACGTAAACAATTAACATAAATTATTTCTTATCTTTTAAATTTTCGATATCTCTCCGCCGCAAAAAAAAAGAAAATTATGGTCACTGTTCTTTCAAAAAAACATAAGAATGCAATTTAATTGTGTAGCAACGAAAAAATTACAAGTTTTTTTTTTTTCGTTGATTGACGCTTTCACTGGTCAATAAAAATGCACTCGTATGTCACCGTAAGACCGTTTTGGCGGTGAAAGTTTCAAAGTACTTGCACACATTACTGCGAGATGGGGTTGAAACAAAAATAAACTTTAAAAAAGTAAAGAAATAACAGAGAAGAAGAAACCTCGGAGAATTTTTAACGAGTGGATTTAATTCGATATTAATGACAGGCTTACGCCGAGCGATACGCATCAATAATAACGCGAGTGGAGTGGGGGGGGGGGGGGGGGAAGTGAGGCATTATAAAAAGAATGTAAAGGTACAGGTACTTTGGTACAACGATGTAAAAGATTTTTTGGTGCCTTCGATCTCTTAATTAACAGATCCACTGTTCTTGTAATGAGACTTGTCATTATTGCTACTTTGTGCAGTTAATTGTACACTCAGATAAATTATTTGTGGCTTAAAATTTTTTTTTGCGAAGCGTGATTCGTTAAATCATGTACTTGATTTATTATCCTGTCAAATCACGAGAAAAATTCATGTTATAATTTTTTTTCAAATATTGAACCGTTACTTCTTGCAATTAAAATGTCAAGATGGCGTACCTCTCACCTCGAGTTTTCAAAATTGCCGATAAAAAAAATCACGGGGTATTTTTCGATAGTCGAGGTCTCAATTGATTCTTCAGAAGTGATAGAACACGAGGGAAATTATTGTGCGATAAAAAAATAGTAATTAACTGCAGTTTTGTCGCAATTAAGTTTCAGCAAAGATGGCGGCGATAGTAGAATTCTCGGGAGATGGTATTTCCACCGCAATTAAATTCGAACTGAACAAAGTTTCATTCTTTAATGTTAAAGTACACGCTAGTGATAGCGATTAAATTATTTTTTCTTATGTCGCGTTAATTATACATGTTTAAAAAAAAAATGGCTATTTTATACCCTCGGCGCTCATCATTGGACTCTCGGGAGATTAGAATGGGGGAGTGAGTATAAAACAGATATAGGCGAGGAATGAATTAATAATTACGAGTGATATTGTCCGATGATAGATAATAGTGGGTACGACTGGGTAATTGCTTTTTCACCAATGGCGTACGATTTCTCGGAATATCATTATTATTTTTCGCTTTTAATATTCAAGAGCTCACGATGAATCGTTCCACCGTTAATTAAGTTACATTTTTGTTTCAGTCTTGTAATTCTTATTAATTCATCAAAATTTATTTTCAAATGTTCAAAAATATCTTTTCCACTTTGAAAATTCATTGGGAATGAATAATGAGAAATTGTGGAATAATTTGGCGAAAGTGTAATTGATAGGTACACTTGAAGTTCTCAGTGCTGTCGCTTTGGCGGTTCGCGAAAAAAAAAGAACTGAAGAAGTTCGGAAAAAAGGAGAAAAAAAGAGGGAATCGCGGCAGGTGTATATGTTATCCGGATTACTTTTGATCGTTACGCATCACACGATTCGTGTTTGTCCCTGGGAATTGATCACGACACGAGAACTTAATTAGGATTTAACTTTGTCATTAATTTAATTACCAAAAAATTTCACAATATTTTGAATATTTTATTTGTCATCTTCGGAAAAAAAAAACGCAAACGAGAAAATAAAGGATTCGATTTTTTTCTTTGGTTAAGTTTTTTAATCTGTTTCGTTGGAAATCATTGAAAATTTTTACACGAAGATTCGAGTGAATAAAGGGAAAAAAATGAGAATTTAAACACGCAAACGTCATTGAGTATACATGTGTAAACAAAACCTATCACGAATGAGTGAAAAGAGGTATCGCTTTGTATGGATCTTGCTTTCGCATCGTCAAAAAATAAAAAAAAATGTAAACAGTGAAAAAACTGAGAGAGAGAGAAGGGGCAATTGTTTGGTTGAGAACGGGCTTTATGTATTTCACTGTCGCTGATTCCTAATCAAGTGTCCTCGACTATAACATAACTCATACGTGCGATTAGATGTTCCAGATATCTGTTTATCCTCGTCGTCAGCTTTTTTTGCCTTTTCATATCGCCAGAATTGAAAAGGAAAAAAAGAAGAGGCGAAAATAAATTAGCGAGGAGGTAAAAATACCTCGGAAACTAAAGAAGGAAATTTTTTCGTAGAACCTTTTTTTGAGTCTCATTTTTCTGTGTAAAAGATATCAACAGGAATTTCACAATCTCTTGGTTCTGTAATCCGAAGGAACAAGTTGAATTAATTGTGTTCGAATTAGAGAGGCGACTCTCTAACTCAACCGACGCGGGGCTCTGAGCCCTCCGCAAAGAAATACAGGACGTTCATCAAATGTTTCTCGTTTATCCTCGTAATTCCCAACAATTCGAGCAAAAAATTACGAAAAAATCATCAGCGACTCAATTAATCGTTATCTCATTTAGAAATTCAGGAGAACTGCCCCAAAATTATCGAATGATGGATTGCCCCATTTTTTTAAAATTTCAATTCACCTTTCCGCTTCACTTCTTTCATATCAAAAAGAGACGTTCGTCAGATGTTGCTGCCCTTTTTATATACAAATATAAATATTTTTTGTTTCTCCTCTACTCAACAATCTGACAATTGGCGGTTGGGGCTGGATATTGAAGGAGGAAGAGAATGAATGAGAGAAGATATGCAATTAAGCTGTCGATGGCATATAGAGATCCCTGGGCTCATAACAGTGAGGCCCAATATTTCAGTTGGGGCCCACTCACCGGGCTGCATTAATTGTCTGGTTAGTCGATTAATACGATAAAACTGATCGAGAATAGTAATTTGCCGGCAGGCGGAAGCTGTTCGCATCATTTTTTGAACCTCCGAATTTTTTTAACATTTTAATCACTTCCCTCGATTTATTCTCACAAATTGCCCGTGATTTTCTTTTACCTTATGAGAGAATTGAACTTTATGAATTGATTCATAAATATACTGTTGAAAAATCATGACCTCTGTGTCTGCGGTTTCAGCCTCCTCATTTTGCCTTTCTTTCCCTCCTTTCGTTACCTCTCGCAATCTTCTTCTGTTCGTCCTTTTATCATTTTTTTAAAGTCTTTTTTCTCTTCACGAAGAGCCCAAGTGTCATCGCACCCTGAAAACAGCTGCTTACCCGTAGCCGCGTGTTTCTTGTGTATGTTCCAAATCAGATCTTCCCGTTGAATCGATGAAAAAATCGCGGAAATTAATCGTTCATCCAATTAAAATTCATAAATCTTTCCAAATAGAAAATCATTAATTTTCTTAAGGGTCCCGACTGTTTCTGCAACGAACAGATTTATTAGGTGTTCTTGGTTAATCTATTCTTATTTCGGTACTCCACCGATTAAGTTATCCAGTTCTATACCAATTTCCATTTAAATACCCGTGAAACCCACCGACACATAACCCTATTCCGCTGCCCTCCATGCAGCAAATAAATTCGTAAATTAAATGATATTGAAATGATTACACAGGTTCATTGGAAAAAGCGTGTCTCCACGTTGTCAATGCAAAGGAAAAAGTGATCGTTAGAAGAAAAGGAATGAACAGTGTGAACTTGTCTCTATGTATTTGTGTGTTTTGTTAGACAAGAGAGCTAAAAAATTCCACAATATTTTTTCGTGTATTGTACGAATGGCTTTTCAAATGTTAAACCGAATGAAATTTTTCTTCGTGAAATTGATGATTCTTTAATGTCAGTCTGTGGATATTAATTACTGATCTATTGGCGCGTGGCATCCATCAAACGGTACGGCGGCAGTTGGTTCCCGAAGATTCACTCGGTTTCGCTCTCTCTCCACTATGTGGCGCGCGTTCATTCTCCGGCCAATTCTCCCTTGCGCGCGGGGATGCCACTACTCTTTTATTTTTTCTCAATATATTACTCTCTCTCTCTCCTTTTTCTTTACGTGGACTTAGCTTCTCTTTCGTTTCTTCTCTTCATTGCGACCATGCTGCAATGTTGAATATAAAGGGCCCACTTGTATATGTGATCGCGTGGCACACGTTAGCATGCTGGCGTGGCTTGCCACCTGCGGCTGACGAGAGAATAAAAAATAACAAAAAATACCGAAACATTCAACCGAGGTTTCAGTTACGCATTAACATATTCTTTCAAATAATCATAGTTTGGAAAATCGGTTTTATTATATTTTAATTTTTTAAATTATTTTTCTGTGAATAAAAAAATTAGAAAATTTGTTTTTCCGTCGAGAGATAGAATCAAGTCACTGTGTTCACAGTTCTAAATTTTTTATTGGGAAAAAATGTAGCCTTTGGTATAAACCTGTAGAGATAAAGGAATGAAAAAAGAAGAGGACGAGAGAAATAATAAAAGAATGAAAAAAAATGGAAACACAAAGGGAGAATACACCCAGTGTTGAATACGAGCCCGTAACACGACACTCAGTGTAAATAAAGTCACCCACAACTCGTCAATATTATTCCATCCCCTCTCCAGGGGGTCACAATGAAAGCCTGGAAATTATGGTTTCGAAAAAATTTGAGTTCAACTGAAAGAAATTAAAAATTCCGAACCCATTGATTTTTTTCATTATAAAATAAACATTTTGGAAATTTGTTAAAAATTTAAATTAGCGTAGAATTTATTTTTCCTCATAACACTATTGACTGAGGACGAAAATGAATTATAATAGAGTCCATAATTATGTTTATAAAGTTTTGTGACCCTCTTGAATAATCAAAACGTTTTTTCTATTCTCATTGACAATGGAGAAATTAAAGAGGAACATTAAAACAAATGAATTAATACCTGACACGTGCAGGTAAGCTTATTTAAAAGCTTTCTGTTTCACGAGGTTATGAAAAGTTTATCTATTCATCTGACGCCATCTTTCCGAAAGTCCTTGATCCCTGGTGCCCTACTAAATTTACTTTTGACGTCAATCTAGATTGAGCAATGATAAAATTCATTGCCTATTTTCAGTTAATTGATTCGTTCATCGTATAAACCGTATTTTCCCTAACTCGACCCACGCGGGGCTCTGGAGCCTGCCAAAAAAATTAGGGGGACCTCATGCGCAAAACGCACGCCTTCGGCTTGAATATTTCCAAAAGTACTAATTAGTTTATTTTACTTAAAGATGGGGTTTAAAAATGAAAATTGACGCAAACTCCAATCGAATGCAACATTGTCACCTTTTTTGCAATAAATGCAACAAAGTTCTAATTATCTCGCGGCAGCTGATGGCTTCGCGTGTCTCCAACCATCTTCACTGAACGCATCACTTCTTATTTTTGTATTAATTCTCATTTTCGCTCCATGAATCGTCGATTGCAAATTAAATTCACCGAAATTTGAAGCAAATTACTGCATAAATTATTCATACTATCTTTTCAACCTTCACTCTCACCACTTCTTTCACAAAAGTGTCAGAAGTCTTTCATTCTGACATTTTGAAGATTTAAAGTAAAAAAGAATTGAGATAAATTGTGAATAAATTTAAATAATCAATTGAAATTTGGAAATAAATATTGGAAAAAATTCAGTAAAAAAATGAAGACGTTACTTTTTTTCACAC
Source organism: Aleiodes sp. PSUC_FEM 10030003 (assembly GCA_018902275.1). Classification (NCBI taxonomy): domain Eukaryota; kingdom Metazoa; phylum Arthropoda; class Insecta; order Hymenoptera; family Braconidae; genus Aleiodes; species Aleiodes sp. PSUC_FEM 10030003. The sequence continues at coordinate 7,488 of JABSMS010013881.1, forward strand.
CATAATAATAAATATTCTAAATTACGTCAGGTAAAAATTCGAAGGCTCTAAAGAGGTATTATAAGAATTCCACACCCTATTGTAGTTGACTAAGATTTTCATCTCCAAAAAAATACATGAAAAAAATCGATATGACAGGTTCTCAGCCCTCGTTAAAAGCAATAGTCCGCAGTACAACAATGGGATTGGCTTTTGAAAACCGCCTTTTTTCTCATCTTTACAAATTTAAAAAGGTTAGTTTCTTGAATGGACACGTCGGATTTATAGGGCGCGACTTAGAGATTATATATTGGCCCCATGGACCACTCGAGATTCCTTTAAGTGGGTGGAAAATATACGATTTTTTCTTATTTTCTTTGAGTGAAAGTTTTCACCTGTCGTTTTCAGAAAGGATTCGAGAGATCTTTGATGTCAAAAAATTCTCGAATTCTTTTTTTTTTCTGTAATTGATAATGAAAAAATTTGCCCTGAATAAATCCTCGAACCGTTACGAAAAAAAATTGAATCCCCGAATTGAGCAATTTTCGAAATAATACAGTGGAATTTGCCTGCAATTCAGTGACCAAATAATTCTTACATTCGGGAGAAAAAGAAATATGGAATTTTCAATGATCAGACGATCGAATAACGTATCAAATCTTTAAGTACAATTTACTCGATCTTTGGTGTAATGCCGTTGTCAGACCCTCTGGTGGACGTGCATATACAGAGAAAAGAGTTGAGGAAAAATATAAGTGAGTGTAATCCTCAGCAGTATGTTGTACCCTGGGAACATGAATAATTCATGGTCTGGTGTGTAAAACTGGCGCGTGCATACCGGGATATATGCAATCGGCACGCGCTTTCTTCGTTGTGGATGAGGGAGATAAAAATTTATGTGTATGTTGAAGTATTTTTAGGCATAATACGATTGTATTTATCTCAAACAATTGATTTTTGTCATTTTCTCGAATGGAGATGACGTAAAAGTTCATAGAAAGCTGTATGAAATACCTCGGAAACGGAGGGGAATAGAGAAATTTTTGTGATAATGTATTTCGTAGCTTTCATTTTCCTTCAAAAAAGTCCAAATAAGAATTCCGCAATCTGCCTTAATCCCAAAAGTAAAAAAAAATAACTGAATTCAATTTATTTCGATGGAATAAGAGGAGAGACTCTCTAACTCGACCGACGCGGGGCTGTAAAATCTTTGGAAAGAGATAAAGAAGGTCAAGTTATCGAATGTTCCTCGTTCATTATGATATTACAATTTCTCTTCATTTTTATATTTTCTTTAAGTAATTACGAAACAGAAAAATCAATAAATTATTACATTTATCGCGAAATTCATTTATAATTATTTACGAATGTCTCAACTTATTCAATGAAATGTATTCTGCTAGAATTAGAGTACCGACTCTCTAACTCAACCGACGCGGGGCTCTGACCGTTCCGGAAAGAAATACAGGTCGCTCGAAAGAATTTCGAATTAATGACCGGAAGAGAGAGATAAATAAATTTTCTTTAAAACCTTTCCCGTTGCTTTAATTTTTCTCAACAAAAGAGTTTCCCGCGAAAATTTCATCTTTTCGCTCGAATAATCAAATTTAAAATTGATCGCACACAAGTGAGCATCGGCAACGACCGTTTAACTTTTATTACTCCCGGTATATCACTTGTATCATATTATATTTTCTCATTTGGTTTTATACTTTTTTAAAAAGAGAGATCGACCTTATCACGGCACGCGCTCTTCACCTGGCGATCCCCTTGCTCTCCCATTTATTACCTTCATTACTCCAATGGCGCCTCCCATTTCTCTCCCAAACGGTTAGTAGAAGCCAACAAACGCGTTCCATCGCAACGATTTCACGAGTTTTTTTCAGTTATTCTCAAGCTTCTTTTATTCTCATTATAATGATGGCGGATCTTAACGTTTTTCTGTCACTTCACTTAACGGATGAAAGACAAGGTTTCTATTCTTGGGAAAAATCTTGGAAAATGTCACCAGCTGAGAGAAACAGCAGGTAGAAGACACCTGCGTCTACTGCAACTTGTCTCAATATTAATCTCGTGTTTCTTAGTGGAAACTGATTTTTTTTTACATTTTTATTTTTTTTTAGATTAAATTCAATATTTTTTGGGGGTATATATGTAGGTGAGAAACTTTGGGCTAATCACTGAGGAATTAATTGGATTAATTACATTCGGGGATGAATTGAATATTTAATTCGATCAAATAATCGAGGTGGAACTGAGTTTTAAGATTTTTTTTGAAAATTTGACGGTTTTAGCCCAAATTTCGTGAGTAAACCCTTTCAATGTTCGGAAAATTGTTTTTTTTTAAGAATATTTGCCGTTCTAATTGTCGCAGTAAAAAAAGTGAGGAACCAGCGTGAAGATGAGTTAATTCTCTATCGATTCAGGGGTTTTCGAATCAATTTTTAGGCATTTTTGAAGAAGTTATAGAAGAAAATGCAGTTTTCAGAAAATGAGCTTCAACTTTCTCAAATTTCGTTGAAAATCAATTCGCAGTCACTTAATTCGATGGGGAATGAGCTCAGCTTGATGCTGGTTCTCGAGTTTTTGCGATACGATGATTAGAATCGGAGATATTCTCAAAAAAGTAAAAACTCCCAAAAATGAAAAGAGCTTATTTTTGGGCTAAACTCTCAAATTTTCAAGAAAAACGTAAAAATCACTTCCGACCTATGTTTTCCATCTGAAATTTCCTCATCTTTTCAATGGAAACATCGAAAAAATTCTATCTCGAACCTTTCTCTCACGAAGTCCATTTTATCCCATTTCCTCCTTCAAAATAATTCAAAAAAAATTTCAAACTGTTAAAATATTTCAAACGATTGATTTTCCATAAAAAAAAATCTTTCGAAAGACATAAATCAAAAGATTTCTTCTCAAATAATTTTTGAATTCAAAAAAATCTAAAATCCAAATTTTTTCGAGGTAGAACGCGTTCAATTCTCTAATTAGAGAGCGATTATGTATGGACATTTAACGGACGTATGAGGAAGTGTTTTTGGCACGAAGGCATATGGAATAAAACTGAACCCGTTTACATTGGGGCCAGCAAGAAGTAGTGGGGCCCGGTTTTAAATCGAAAGAGGGCAAGGACCTCCTAAACGCGTGCTGCACATCAGGTTGCAACAGACACACACTGCTTCTTCTTTTATTTAATTTTTTTTAATGTTCTTTTTTTTTCATTTCTTCCGTTCTTTTTTTACACGTTTCTGTGTGGTATGGGGTGAAGTAATGTGGAGACGAGCGAGAATAAATTATTCCCTCCAATCCCGGGGCCCCATGCAAAAATCCTCTCGGCTCTTCTCCCTCACCTCCTGCGTTCTTCGCTCTGCTTTATACTCTACCTTCTTTGCATTATAAATATGTATAACAGATTTCAATAGATAAGAGAGCACCTGTATTATACGCCTGCAACTTATCCTGATTTTTTCGGAGAATTCTCTTCCTCTTTTCATTTTTTTTTTTAACGTAAATCTTCAGGGAAATTTTATCAATTTTAGCCCGTGAATGAATTTTTTTTCAGCGGCGTTCAAAATATTCTCGCAAAAATCGAAATTTTGAGGATATCTCGATGACCTTGAATTGCGTACTTTTACAGGCCGCGCCACCTATCCCGCCCCTTTTTGAGGTTAGAAAGCGCGGGAATTTGAAATGGAACGGATTATTTTGATAATATCGTGGAAATTATTGGATTTTTCGGAAAATTTTGAGAGGTATTTTTTGTAGGCCACAAAATTCTCTACAAAAAACCGCTTATGATGTTTTTCGATTGAAATTACTCGTTCCGAAGATATTCGCAATGCAATCGTTAAAAAATTCAATTATTTATTTTTATCGTTTTCCAACTTCTTTATTAATTCACTCGATTTTTTTAATCGTCATTGGAATCCATAAAAGATAATCTAATTTAAAAGAAACTTTCGATTAAATTTTTATCGCGAGTTCTCATTTTTTAATGATAAAATTCACCTTTTAGCGTGAAAAAAATAATTTCAAGCGAAATATCATAACGATGAAAACAGTTATCAATAAATAATTTATTCGTTTATATTTCAATGCGAATTTTTAAAAAATTATGCAATTTTCTCACTCGGAATTTCACCGAAAAGTGCTTAATTAGAATTTATCAATGATTATTACCGTCTAACGTGACATCTGAGAGACGTTAATCCGCTAATTATTTAACGTGAAATTAAAAAAAAAACATCCAATTGAAATTTGAGGCAAAAAAACGAGTTAAGCGATTGGTTACGTCCTTCACTTTGCGCAGTGCATGAAGTCCTCACGGGCATTACGCCTTGGACAACCGTGTCATGTTCATTTATTTCTTTTTTTACGGTATTTTAATCCCCGGAGATATTAAATATTCGGTAAATCGAGATTAATGAAATTTCATCCTTAAAATCACTGCAATAAATGAAGATAAAATTGTATAAATAATTATTAATGATTCTATCTAATTAGAATTGCTGAAAATGAGGAAAGTATTGGAGATAGAAAGTTTTTGATGATTCCATTGAAAAGCTGAGGAAATTTTAGATGGAAAACATGTGTTACAAGTAATTTTTGGGAATTTTTTGAAAATTCGGCGGTTTTAGCTCAAAAATGAAAACTAAACTCTTCGAATTTTCGGAAAATCATAGTTTTCTAGGAATATTTTTAAGTCCAACTGTCGCAGCACTAAATCTCATAGACGAGCGTAGTTCTCTGCTCATTTTCTATCGATTTTAATGATTTTAAATTAATTTTTGCCGATTTTTAATGGAGATGTAAAGATAAAACTGATTTTCACGAAATAAGCTATAAAACTTTCAAAAATCATTAAAAATGGATTCAAAATCACATGAATCGACGGGAAATGAGCTCAGCATCACGCTGGTTATCGACTTTTTGCGCTGCGACAATTGAATCCAGAGATATTCGCAAAAAACTATAAATTCCCAAAAATAGGAAGTGTTTGACCTTCAAATTTTGGGCTAAAACCATAAAATTTCCAAAAAAATCTCAAAAATCGATTCCGGCACATGTTTTCCATGTAAAATCTTCTCAGCTTTTCAATGAGATCGTCAAAAAAATTCCATCTCAAACCATTCCATCACAAAATCCACTTTATCCCATTTTTCCCGACCAACGAACAAAATAATGAGAATTTAAAAAAATGCA
>JABSMS010013891.1:0-12666 GCA_018902275.1 Aleiodes sp. PSUC_FEM 10030003
CCCCCCCACGATTGTATGAGACAGAGAGACATGAGTTTGTGTTTTGTATTGCATAAATCATTGGTACACGACGTGTACATATGAAGCAGAATAAACTAGTACTATTATCAAAAAGCATTACTCTTAAATCAAACACGTATTGTTTCTCTGCAGAATTATAGACACGAAAAAACCTGAAGAATTGAGTTTAAATAATAATTTACGTTAAATAATCGATAATTAAAGAAAAAAAAAATTGACAGTACGTTGCACAAACGTTACGGTTGATTAATTTTGACAGGAAATCATTAACATTTTTTTTAAATCGAAATAACAAAGGGAATATTAAAAAAAAAACTCTTTTCCCTCATTTCTTCATTGAGTCGAGTGAAAAAAATGTGACAACACCGCAACATCGTGAAGCAAAGGCGCGCCAAGTGCCCTGAAAATGCGCGCGCACATCTCTTCGTCCTGTTTTGTTGTCGGATGAATCAGCGGTGCGCCAGCTGGACGTCGAGAGGACCTCCCAATGTATTTCACTGAATAATTTTTGAATAATATTAAACTACATTTTAACGAATAAAATTCTCCCTTTTTTTTATATGAGAAACGAGGAAATTGTTGAGAATTGAATTATTTTCATTGCGACCGCGTCATAGAAAAGACGAATTGCAATCACTCAGAGAGTTCTTCGTGGTTTTACGAGCGCGATGAGAGACTGGGGGAATTTAATTTTCCGATGCCGATGGAGGAAAATATAATTTCAATCAAGACAAATGCCCGCGGATAGAGGAACAAGGAAACGCGCAATGAAGATAAATTCTCGAGAAAGGGGAAGAATTATGGGGATGTTGCATGAGTCATCGCTGCGGCCCCAGTTTTACGGATTTACTCTCTTTCTCACTCGCCCCCACGTGTTTCCGAAATGGCGCATAGTCACCCTAGCACAGACGAGACTCACCGAAAATCTCCATGGGTTACCGGCTGGCAAGCGGCTTCCCCATGGTGATTTCAGTGTTACATTTTCATGGGTTAAGGGATGAGAATCGAATTGGAATTATCATAATTCGCTTGGACGCGCTACCATACGTAATCTAGTTTCAGGTGTCACAGTCGATATTATGTGATTGGCACGACTGATTGGTGACAAAGGAAAAGTTTATTGTGTATTATTTTTATTCCGTGACTGAAATGCATGAATTTAAAAAAATACTCTTTTATTTGACGCTTCTTTGTTATTTTAATTCTGGGGAAAATGGAGGGGAATGTGGGTTTTGGGCCGCAGCTTGTGAGATGGGATTATTTGGAAACGTTTCGATTGGAGTCGCGTGAAGAATTTCAATGTTTGATGATTCAGGAGTGAAGCGGAATAACAGGTTGAGTCGATTTTTTTTTCACAGAACTGTTAATAATTGTGAACACATCGAAATTTTAAATTTGATTTAATATATTATTCCTTTTCAATGAATTATCCAGAGATTTTGGTTCTTTTATTTTGAATTTTAAAGCCACGTTCTTTTTATTTTCGGAGTTATCAGGTTTTTTATGGTTATTAAATTTGACATTTATCGATTTCGCTAATGTTTCATTGATTTTTGATAAATATATTCGAAAATCGGTCAGGAATGTTCTCAACTTTGACTTGCGAACAATGTTCACACTTTTCGGTCATCAGAACCGAAGAAATTCGCAATTTCCCGAATTTTTTGGAGACACAAAATTATTAATTTCTGTAGAAAAAAATTATTTCTCAATTATCCAAAAAAATTCACATTATTTTTACGATTTCGATCGCAGAATTTCCTCGAATTTTCAATAAAAACGTTAAAAAACATTTTAATTCATTCCCTCTCTTCGTTTAATTGAAAATACAAATAAATAGACAATTCCAACTCTTGTACTTCATTCAGATTAATCCACATAAATTTAGTCCCATATCGTCCTTGTATCTTTTGAAAAAATCCATTATTTAAGATCATTTAGATTAGAATCCCAGGGGCCAGGCCAGCATCTGGAAAAGCGTACTCACGCCCGCAATTTACCCGAAGATGTCGAAATACGATTAGACTGGAGAGCTGAATATATATAACGTGAAAACCAGGGGAAACGTATTTATGTCTTCCGTGGATAGTCCGCACGAATAGGCATCTCCTTCTCCCCTCTCCCAAAAACGTGTATATAGATCAAACGATGAGATGCCTCCCCCCTGCGTTCATTATCGACGGGCTCAATGTCATTATCGGTGATTATTTTCTTTATTCCTTCATGTCAGATCAAAAGAACCAAAAAAAACCCTACATGTCACGATCCTACTCTTATTGTCCTTGGGAATGGCCTCTTGACATGGGAAAACTGACATTTTTTATTATCATACTTTGTTTCGATTGGAGCGTTGACCTAAAAAAGTGAACGAGGGGAGATTTTATGAGTGATGTATAGACAGGAATTTTTTTTACGTAAATGAGGCCAGTGTTACTGGTTTGAATAAAAATTCTTAGAATTTTTCAGTTCTCCCTGTGACCTAATTATGAATGAAACTAATGGAGTCATTAATTAATATGGGATCCATTAGATGTCGAATGGATTTGAATATTAATGGAATTCGACACTGCATTAGTACATTTGATAATAACGTACATTTGTGAATATTTGTGCTATTAACACTGGAATCCTTGAACACTGTGTTGCTAATAACGATCGATCGTCACTTCGTTTTCAAAAAATGCAGACAATAGTGTTCCGTAACAGAATAGTTTATAAATGTTGATTGAGTCAAGAGCCTGAGGAAGCGAAAAACAATAATTGGCGAAACATCGTATTTATAACAATTAAATCGTTGTTGTTATTATTCTTCTATATTTTTCAAATTAACCTTACCTTCGAAATAAAAATATGTATTATTTATTGAGAGTATTTCCCTAAAAAGGGGAATTTATTTAAGTTGAATCTTTATGATTGGGTATTATCTGTTCGGGCTAGACGATATTCATCAAACTATTGTTATCAAATTGCCGTTTTTCGGGCACTGTAAATATATTCTTAAGGTAATTCTACAACAGGCGCGAATTCAATGAAATGTGACCGAACGCGCGAAAAAACGTCACAAAGCGTTTTGTGTATTCCTCTGCTTTTTTTTCATAGAAGGAAAATTCATAGAATGCCAACACAAACTCGTAATAATGCAATGAAAATGTTATAAATTATCATGCAAAAAGAAGAAACTTAAAAATTAAAATTTGGATTTGATCAAATTATGGTTTGAAACTAATTTTTTACGTTAGGTCTGCGTTACGTTAGGTCTCATGTGGGATCGTCTTTAAGCCACGCGCATTCAACTCTCTTAATTCTTTCATCTTCATTCATTTTTCCTTTACAATCAACGAGAATGTTCGAAAAAAAATGAATTCTCCATTCTCCCTCATTCAACAATGTTTTATCTTCATTTCCAATTAAATTCAGCCAATGAAGAAACACTTACTTAAATTAAGAATCCACTTAAAAGGTCTCTTTGTTGAGTTCTCAAAAAATTCACTGAATGTGTTCTTATCAATTTCATTTGATTCTCTTCAATTTTTATTTCTTTCAATTTAAATAAAGAACATTTCGAAATAAAAAAAAACATCGCGAATCGATGGATCAGTAAGGATCCCCCAGGGCTGCAAAAACACTCCTTCCCAGTATTTCTCTCTTCCACCTCCTTCGCGTGGGTGAACGATTATTATTGTTGGGCGCCAGGCTGGTGGGAGTTGGTGCGCACGCGCATTTTTAAAGCCGACGAAACTATGTAAGTGTTGGGATTTTTAAAACCATGGTCATACAGATACGGAATAGCGTTGAATCTGAATCTTCCCGGCTGTGTGTATATTACTCGTGCGAAAAAATATCAGTCTCCATTCCCAGGGACGAGGCGAATCGCCCTCCGGCCGTCAAGGGACTCTCGATGTTTGTTGTATACGTTATAACACATTTGACTATGTCTCTCTCTTTCTTTATTTCCATTTTTCTCCTTCGTGTCGAAAAATTTTACGAGCAAACCCGAGCCTCGTTTCACGCCGTTACCCACAACGGACGTTTAATAACCGCCTTGGTTCTTTGATGATTTTTGAAATGAAATATCTTCAACGTGAAGAATAAAAAAAATCAAGAAACCCTTTGTACATCTGTCGATCAGGATTTTCATAAATTTAACTGACGTATTCATAATTGTTCTGTTGCAATGTACAGAATCGTAAATCTTGGAGAAATGCTTTGGTCTCTTATTGATGAATTTCGATGAAAATTGTGAGAATTTATCAAATTTCAATCACTCAGTTTTTTTAGCTCTGTGTAACATTTTAAGTCGAGTGAATGAACGATCAAGGACATTTCGTAATTGACAAATTATTAAAAGTATAATAATTACTTAAATTCGAAATTACATGAATCATAATTGATTCAAAAATTGGTGAAGCTTAAAATATTTAATTCTTTTGCGTGAATAAATAAGAATACAGTTGTTTTGAGTAAAAAATCAATTTTACCACTGAATGAACATTTAATTCTTGATATAAGGAATATTCTAAATGAAGATGACAAACCGATGTTTGAAGTAATTATTTGAAAAATTTCGCTTCAAAGAAATAAAAATTTCGAAAAAATACTGAAAATTATTATTCCACTTGGAAATAAGCTTTGTTCATTTAATCATACTCGTTCAGTCGTTGGTCCATCTACCCTAGTTACTTCCGAGCCAATTGCTTCACTCTAGTCCTTTCGTTCTAGTAATTTTTCGGTGGTAATTTAAAAAACTAGGAATATTACCAAATTCAATCCAACTTGAACGATAATCTAATTTTATTAATAATCAAACGATCTCTCGAATAGTAATAATAATATATTGATCAAGCAATTAGTTTGGTAATTTTATGAGAGAAAGGCCTCAAAAATTATTTTAATTTCATTATAATTAATACGCAGCGCAACAAAAACATTTCAAAAATTACAGTGTTGATAAAATTTAAAAGAAAAATTCTCGAATTTTAACTTAATTCTATTTCAATTAATAAGTCTGTAATAAAATGATTCAGAACACATATATATGTCCATAACCCATTCACTTACAACGCAAACAACATATATTGAATTATTTCACTGCCCTAAATTATTTATCATCAAGTTTTCTCAAAAGAAAAAAAAATCTCACGCCATTCAAATATGTTTGATATTCTATAATTATTACACAATATTTTCAACGCCTCACAAAAGCCTTTCCGATTGAGACCGAAACTCCAGTTCGAACATTATCTATCCCAACAAATTAATTACGAGTTACGACCGATAAAGCCATTATTTCACTTGTAAAACTACAATACAACGCTCATAAAATATTCACAATTTAATTCACTCAGTCGGTAAAACATTTCATGTATCGAAAGAACGTTTATCAGAGCGCGAAAGTCGAAGTGAAGGCGCTTGGAGTTAGTGCCCTGCGGCATAAGGTCGAGATATTTTTAGCCTTCCACAATCCACCTCCGCATTAATTTTTTTTTACTCTTTCTCTTTCATTTTTTTCTTCTAGATTCTTTTATTTTGTTTCCTCCTTCCATTTCTTAGTTCGAGAGGTCGCACATCAAGATACATCGGCCCCACTCGTCTCCCTTTCTCTCGCGTTGATCCCTCATCCGAGGCAACATTGAGTATTGCGTGACGCCTCGTTCGTTCGTTTAGTATTCTTCAATATTTTCTTTTTTTTATTTTTCATTCCCATTTCTCTGCTCACCTCTGTGTGAAGCATCACCTGATTAGGCCTCCGTGGAATGCCATTTGTCACGCGCACATAGAGTGGAGGGGGGACAAACCCAAACGAGAGGGACCACAGTGAGGGGCAGAAACCCAACAAGGGGTTTACACAGTGGCCAATTAAACTCGCCACGCGATCCTTGAAAAATTAAAAAAAATATATGAAAGGAACGGGAAATTAAAATGAAATACTTTTTCAACTTAAAACTTGATACTTTGGAGGGCTTGAATACTCTTAATTTATTACTTGAAACACTAACGAGCTGTATTTTATTAGAGAGAGAACGAATTTTGATTACTATCGCGATGAAAAAAGTTTAATTTAATTAAAAAACATGGTCATGGAATTGAAAAAGTCTTTTCTACGTTTTTATTATTTTAAGAAACAATGAGTAATTGTTTTCATTGTCAAATTTCATTTGTTTCTTCGTTGAATGGTAGACGAAATTAAATTTGGAGATTTAATGCACGTTAATAAATAAATAATGCAAGAATTCACTGCGAAATAATTTTTTTTTCATCATTAAGGAGAGAAGAATAATTTCACAATTGTCGAAGTATAATTACAATTTTTTGGATTTATTTTATTATTTCGAGACTCAACAAATTTCGAACATGAGTCTTCATAATTTTAAATAAATAAGATTTTTATAAAATTATTTAGAAGAGCTCGAAAAAAATAATGAAATCAAAAAATTCATAAGTATTGTTAAACAATTCTTCGAAAATCATAATTTACTGAGCCTTCCGTTACCCCTTAAATCACTCGTTCATGATTCGAAACATGTAAAATTAAAGGCTTTATCCTCGAGTAGTCGCGAATGAAATTTCCGGTGAAAAAAAATGATTTTCATTTTCTCCCCGACCCCATTAATAACACTCACATGTGATTTACCCAAGCAAACACGTATAAATCCTCCTCCAGTACACGACAGTCTAAAAAAACCTGAAAAAACGCCGAAACCACGTGAACGTCGTCTTGTATATCTGTTATCCTGTCGTCGTCCCTTCCATGCCCTCAACACAATTTCGTATCTTTTTTACCCCGCGTTATATATAAACACACAAACACGTCTCATCCGGGTGCTCCTGTTCACCGAACGACTCAGACTAATTCTAAAAGTCGCATTGGAAGAGGATAAAAAAACCGAGATAATGCTCGAGAATGGATAAGTACTTGGCGTCTGTCCGCAGATCCATTAGGCAGGGTTGCCACAAGTTTTCTATGCTTCTCCCCCCTTTCTGCGTGTACACGATGGCTTCACAAAGGAGAAGCATTGATGTAAAGGATTAGGAGCTCCCATCTCGAGACACGAGAATAGCGAATTTCAATAGCGCCATCCATTAAATTGACTTAAAAAAACTTTAATTAAACTCAATTCCTGAATTAATTCCCTCATTAATTTATTCGACTCTTTCACTTCAATTAAAACCGAAAGGATCCTGGCACCCGCATTTTTTTCATCAACTCATCCTTTCCTTTAATCCTGCTTCTTATTCTCAGGCTAAGACGCACATTCTTATTGTCATTCATCCAACAATACTCAGCTTGATCTCTCTCTTTCATCATTTCAACTCTTTTGTATTCCACCAAAACCCACAAAATCTCTCCTCCCTTCTCGCGTAATTCACGATTCTAGCGTCATTCACCCTATCATCTTGAACAATCCGGGAGTATCTCTTATATACCTTTAGTATTAAACTCAAACTGAGTCTCAGCCCGAAATCCAGAAAGTCAGATTAATGGAACCCTGACGCATGTCACTTCACCTCCTAAATCCCGTGAATTCGGAGGCTCTATTCACTTCTATTAGAAATTTATCGCTATCTCTGTCGCTTTGGACTGATTTCACTTCGGTATAACACTATTGGAGACTTGAAATTCAAAATGGCTGGGAAATCCAACAGGATTTCTCGATTTACTGAACAAATGTTTTAACAACCGTGGCGTTAACGATATCCGAGTACTTTAGCAATGTTATTTTTTTTTTTGAATCTTTTTAAACGGTGGTTTTTATTTAAATACTTTGTTCAGATTTAATTTTCCATTTTGAAGCAAAGAAAATATTTGAAAAATCTAAAAAAAAAATTGAATGGTTCAATTTGTAAGGAACGTTCATGAAAAAATTAGAAAATTGCTTTCTGGGGACATGGAGGTATTCTTTATGAATGATATCGTCTTAGAGTCAAGAGGGCGTAAGTGCCATTTTTTTAAAAATCTTCAAAAATTAAATCTAAACTCATTTTTTAAAAAGAATACTAATTTACGCCCTTTTATTATTCAACAAGGAAAAATGGCACTTACGCCCTTTCGATTTTACGGCGACGATGTATAAACAATTAATTCTTGTTCCTCAAACCCAATTTTTTAAAAATTGTAATAAATTTTTTCATGTTCAGAATTTTAGAAGAAAAGAATATATTTAAAAAAAAAATCCCGAAAGTTTTAAAAATATTCATTTTTTATTCATGAAGAGGGAAAGAAAAAAAAATGTTATTTATTGCAAAATTTAATTTGAGTATTGCTGACCATCTATGAATTTTTTCAAATTTTTTTGAAGCCATTTAATTAACAATTTTCACTATTGAAAATTTTATTTGAATTATTTTAACATCGTTCGACCTTTTTTTCGTTCCGCCTCTTTCCCGGAGGTTTTTATACTCATACTAATTGAAAGGAGAGTTAAAATGGTCGATCAACAATGATGACACACATTTCCACTAAAATTGTATCGTCCCAAAATTTCTTTTATGAAAAATTAAACAAGCCGAAAATTTAGAAAAACAATCTTCACTTTAATGAATTTTTTACACAATTTTTTTTCATTTCTCATAAAGCTAATATTTTCTCAGAACGAAGAGGGGAAATTTTAGAAGAACTAGGTCATCTTATTTATTCTAAATATTAGTTTCCGAGTGAGAAAAAAATTGTTACATTTTTTTTGTGCACTTCTTCTTTTGTCTTTAATCGTCTCAGTTTCTCGGAAATACAACAATTCTAAAAGTAATCATACAATTTTACTGTGTACTCAAAAAACTTTAGGAGTCACGGGACAAACCTCCTCACGTGCACTCGACAATTTTACCCAGGGCATAATGCGCCCTAAAGACCATCATTACTGGTAACCATGACGCTGTCACGCGTTATTAAACCCAGACCGAGTCAGCTATTTTATTTTCGATGAAAACAAAAAAAAAGAAGAGCATGAAAAATTAAAAAAAAAGTTGCGCGCGTTTTGATAAAGAATGGTTGACGAGAGATATTTGGAGAAATTTTGGACGACCGTTGGAAGATATTCTAATCACGTTGATGACATGGGACTCCACTGACAGAAAAACCAATTTTTGTGAAGAATATTTTTCCTTAGAAATTTTCGACGATTTTTTTTTTCAGATTTATTGAATAAAAATACTAGAAAATGTTTGAAAATCGAATTCAGTAGCATATCCTCAATTTTCGTGCAAAATTCTTGAGCAGCTTTTGAAAAATGTTCAAAAAATCTCTCCTCGACGATTTTTTTTACACGGGCGATGAAAATAAAGGGGAAAAATATATTAGAAGCGTAGCATTGACAAAATAATACGGAGTAAAATAATTTAATCCAGAAGACGCGTAATCCCCAGATGTCGTACAGCTGCTACGAAATCGAAAATGATATCTAAACCTTACACGAGTATTGGTCACTTCCGTTTTCAGGGCTTTTATTTGTTCTTTTTCCTTCGTAAAATGGTTGTGATATGAACGGCAGCTGCTGGGTTCGCGCCAGAATGAGAATTTTTTGGATATACACGAGTCTTGGCACGAGAATCCATTGAAAAACGCGGAACACAGAGTACATAAAACTCTTGGGATTTTCCGCTTCAACAAACATCGAATCGAAAGATGTTTTCGCATTGAAGAGGTCAAAGAAGAAAACACGTTTAACAGTTTTTGGATGTTTCAGGATTTGAGGGGGATAGAGAAATTTTTGAGATTTTTTTTTGTAGAACGGAAAGACATCTATAGAAATGGTCTTCACGAAAAATTTTGTATCTATCAGATTTCGAGATTTTTTCGAACAATGAAATTAATAAAAATCGGACAATAAAAAAAATAAGAATCTGATTTTTAATGGAGTCTTTTTAAGGAGAGGGCACCAATAATAGTTTCATACGTAAAAAATGGTGGATTTAATTTTCATTTCGGGCGTAATTGTTGCATATCGTCGCCCTAGAGTCAAAAAGGCGTAAGTGTCATTCTTTAAAAATCTATAAAAATTGAATCTACACTCATTTTTTCATAAAAATACTAACATATGAAAATAAGAAATTGTCCGTTTCTTTTTTTATTTCTTCTTCAACCCTTCAAAAACCTTAAGATAAGATAGTGGATTATGCAATAAAAAAAATCCTAAATTGTTCATTAATTTCTACGAACATTTTCCGAAAATAATTGATCAATA
This sequence comes from Aleiodes sp. PSUC_FEM 10030003, assembly GCA_018902275.1. NCBI lineage: Eukaryota > Metazoa > Arthropoda > Insecta > Hymenoptera > Braconidae > Aleiodes > Aleiodes sp. PSUC_FEM 10030003. The sequence continues at coordinate 10,200 of JABSMS010013891.1, forward strand.
TTTCCATTCGTTCATCTCCATTATTGACTACTTCCAATTAAAAAGTGGAACTCCTTAAAAAAAAATCCACTTCGACTTCAATTGTTCCTCTCTCCTAAACGAGACCGAGGATTTCAATTTTCCCTTCTTTCCGAGAGGACACTATCTTTAAAGCACCATAAAACATAGAAATTAATGGAAAGGATCCACTACAAAGTTAATGTTTGAGCTTTTACGGTTAATAAAAGTGTTTATATCACCGTGCAAGACATCGTAAAGAATCTCCGGGATTCTAAATTCGGATTAACGAACAGAGAAGATGAGGAAGCGGAAGGAGAATCTTGAAATTGTGTCAGGTATATTCCAGAGCCTTTTTTATTGCCTCTGGCTCGAGTGAATTCGAAGGAATCTTCTAGCTGAAAAAATTTTCCTCTCTGAATTTCAAAAGTTTGCTACCTCGTAAACTTTACGAGGGGAGTTCATCAAGAGATTTTCACAGTTGAATTGTTAGTTTGAAAAACTTCAATGTTCAATCTTCAGAATGAATCAGTGATTCGATCAATTGAAAATTGTGTTTATTCAATTTTCATCTCGATTTCGTAATTAACCAAAGGAAAAGTGTAGTAGCACCTCAGCTATGAAACCCATGTCCTTGATAATACCTTAAAATTCACTGAACCCTGCTGATTATTTATTATCGTCCATCCCAAGGCACCCTTCGAAAAATTTGAAATTCAAAATTCAATGACCGCTGCAAACACGAAGATAATAACACGACAGTACATCTTCCGAAGGGTGTTTCAACTAGAGTTTAACATTTGGCGCATTTCCGTAAAATTTCGAGGACCTTATGCAGGAAAACGTTTGGCGCGTGCCAACGCATAAAATTTTCCCGTTGCCCCTCGAAAAACACGCAGCACTCCCTCTCCAAACCCGAAGGGCTTCCTGTCAATAAAAACTTTTTATTCTCATTTTTGAGGTATACGAGTTTACAGAGTCACACGCAACCCCTGGAGGGTCATTTGCCTGTAGTCGGCAGTCGGTAGTGCAGGTAACGATCGCTACGGGAGAAATTGTTAATTCAGCTCGAGGGAGAGAACATTGACTGTGTGTTTGTGTGTGTGTACATACCTTCGGGCTGTATGTAGAAATTATGGAGGAGTGGTACTATTGCAACAAGCAGCGTTAATTGAAATTTTCGGATGAAATTCATGGTTTCCAATGAAGTTGTAGGGTGGAAGAGAAGCGAAGCGAAGGGGTGATGGCTGATTGATTGGGATTATTTGAAAAAAGGGGAAGGAAGGAGGTGAAATATACTCGGGTTGGCTTTCAGACTGTCATAATTCTTTCTCCTTCCAATTCCTGCATTAATTCCGTCTTTTCTGATGGATATTCAGGATGATGAAGAGAGGAGAGTTTGGTTATTGGATTCATGGAATTTTTTAGGGCTGTTAATATTATTTTTCTGCTTAATTAAGTTGAGCACAGGCAGATCCGCTGAGGCTGCTAAATTCTCTTGTGTATTCAATATCGAGAGCTTTCGATTGATTGTGTGGTAACGTTGCTGGATGTTCAATGATGTGCGTCTCTGAATCTATCGACTGAATTATGGATAAATAATTAGTTTTAAGATTGGTAAAAGCCTCTGCCTTCCCTTACCACTTGATGTAAAAACCGGAAGGTCGCGCTTTTCTTTATTTCTAATAATAAGCATAATCCATTAGGTTCCTCAATATTAATTCAAATCGATATATTATTCATTCAGTCCAACCCAACTTATAATTCCTTTGTATAATAATTATTATTGTCCTATAGAAGCGAAGTATTTCCGCAGTGTAACTATGGGGGCGGGTTCATGAGCGTCGTTTTGCTACAAACAAACACAATGCTGATATTTTCGACAATAGAATGCAGAATTGTAACAGAGCATCCGGAAGCGAGAGAGCGTGCAGTCCTCTACAGTTTCGCAAAACTATATGACAATGAAGGGAAGAGAAAAAGCAGAAAAAAATTGTTCAACAAAAATAAAAGAGGAACAAACAAACTGAGGGGTGCGCTACAACGTTAAATGTAGAATTGTGAGGCAGTGGGCGTCGTCCAATGTAAACAGAATGGAATAAAAAAAATTAAGAATAAAAAGGTTGTATGAAGCGTCACGTGTACTGTGACTATAAGTTATACAAATGGCTTCCCAACGTTTCTTGGACCGTCAACGAGAGAAATAGTGTATTAAAAGAGTGGAATGAAAAAGGGAAGAAGATATTGCGTTTAAAAGAAAAAAATGGGAAGTAAATATATCGTTTCTCCTGCTTTATACGGACATTGAGTAAGTTCGTTCTGTAGTTTGTTCGCTCGAACATTTGGGTGGGAGGAAGATGAAAAATTGCCAGAAGCATTATCGGGTTTTTTTTTCTTTCGCGTTATTCGAAAAACGATGAATTGAGGGGAAGGGCATCTACGTGTAATCGATGCTGCGAAAGCCACTATA
>JABSMS010013902.1:0-12666 GCA_018902275.1 Aleiodes sp. PSUC_FEM 10030003
AATGACCTATAAAAAATTGAAAAATCGATAAAAAAAAATTTGAACTACGTAAATTGATGGGAAATGAGCTCACCTTTCAGCTGGTTTTTGAGTTTTTGCACTCCGACAAATAGAACCGGAGATATTCCCAAAAAAGTGAATTTTTTTCATTCTCGGAAGGGGGACCCCTTCAAATCTTGACGAAAAATTCGAATTTTCAAAGAAATGAAAAAAATTAATTTTGACACATGTATTTTTACTAAAATTTCCTCATCTTTCCAATGGAACCATCAGAAAATCTCTATCTTGAACCGTTCAATTCGAGTGTCCATTTTACCCCTGTCTGAACGAATTTTCTCTAAGAACGCAAATATCTCAAAAACCCTTGAATTTACAGGAATTCATGAAGATACTTCATTTGAAGAGGACAACGTGAGCTACAAAAAAGGTCTCCACAAAAATTCCCCTACCTCCCATAGATTCCAAGATATTCCCTAAAAACTCTTCTCCAACGATTTTTTCTCCCCAAAAAACCATTCCTTCTCAATAAAAATAAACTGCAACTAATTACATACCATCTTTTAATTGAGCAGAACATGTTAACGTCCAAAATTCGCGAAAACTCCAGTGTCATGCAAACACTATCACTCGTCACTTCAATTAAAAGCACGCATAAGCGCATTTAATTGTTGCACACTACACCCAGCATTAACAATCATGAGAACTGCGAATAAACAATGGAAAAAAATACGATATTTCATCACGGATTAAATTCCCTGACTTGTTTTGATGGCAATGCAGCTGCCAGGAGCCCCTTTGTGCGGCGCCATCTTGCGGCAATTTTTTAAAACGATTTTTACACCTCTTTCGCTCCATTTATCAGCTGATAAAATGCGAAGGAGTGGGAAAACACAACGGGTGTAGTTCAATACACGTGAATGGAGAATAAAAGTGTTAATGTATTTGTGCCAGCTGTTGAATTGCCACAATATGCTTTTTAACATAAGTTACAACGAAAAATGCTGGAGATTAGTGTGCACGGAATGAGGGGCATAAAGATTTGATGAGTAACACTTAATCATTATGCTACGGCAAAGAAAAATAATTTAAGTACACTAACAGTATTGTTAGGTGTTAATACAGAAATGTTTGGAGAACGTAGACGACAGTTTAAGAGAAAAGTCAGTTTTATTTAATTAATTTTTTAAATTTGTTAATGTGTTTAATTTAGTTGAAGTTTTTATTTTGGATTATTCTACTCTGAGTCATTCCTGTGAGTATCATTATTTTTTGGTTAAAAAAATTGATTACGATTATTGTTATTATTGTTAGACTTATTATGATTGTTGTTATTGATTTCGTATTTTTTTTTAATTTTATTTTGATAATTCAAAAATTTTGTAATTTCGTGATCTGCATTTTTTAATTTTTTTTTAGAGGATGGCATACTCAGTGAATAGAAGGCCCTTGTTGGATGCTGGTAGTGACAGTGAATTCGAAGAGGATGTTGAAAATGAAATTGATGATGCCAGTGTTTCTGTTAGTGATCAGAAACCTTTTTTACCACTGCCTAGGGACAGGTAAAAATTTCAGAATTTTTTCATTTATTTTTCTGAAGGAAAATATGAATTATAATTTTTATTCCAGATACAATCTTGCTTACATAGTATTCTATGTACTCGGAATCAATACTTTAATACCGTGGGCCTTTTTCATCACTGCCGATGAGGTAAATTAACTATTAATAACCCTCAAATTTCTCTTCAATCATTATTTAATCAACCATCAATAAATGCTTATTTTTTCAAGTACTGGATGTATAAATTCAGAGAGATTCACGCGAACAATACCGGAGTCCATAACTACACGCACAGTGAAATTTTGGAGAAGAGAACGGACCTCCAAGCGAGTTTTACATCATATTTAAACATTGCAAGCGCCATTCCAAATACTTTATTCTTAATACTTAATACATTTCTCAGTAAAATGTAAGTAACTCAGTTTTTGTTATTAAAAAATACTAAACGTCTATCGAATTACTCATGATTGTTTTTCATTGAAGATTATCGCAGCAAGTGCGGATGATAGGATCTCAATCGCTGATACTTTTACTATTCATAATGACCACTGCATTTGTGAAAATTAACACTGACGAATGTAAGTATGTTTTTTTCTTTAATGTTCTCCCGAATAGAATGATTCTATTCAGATAAGGAAACACGCTTTCATATTGATAGGAATTTCGGATAAAACTAATTCCTTGCTTAATACTTTTGAATCAGGCTTAGACTCCCTCAATAATTTTCTTCCTTTTTCTTTCAGGGCAAAACACATTCTTGATCATCACTCTAACGACGGTCGCATTTGTCAACGGTAAACAGAGATTTTATTAATTTTAATTGATCATCAGTTTCTGAACTTTTACTGCAGAAATAATTGTGAAAAAATAACAATTTCCAAAAAAAATCGATTCACAAAATAAATTTCCAAAAACTCAATTTTTCCATAATTTTTTAGAACCATTAACGGAAATCCATTTTGCCCCAGGGATCCATTTTACTCTAGTCGTTCTTATGATTTAATTTTTTTTTAATTTTTCAGCATTGAGTGCAATTTTCGGAGGAAGTTTAATGGGAATTGTTGGACGTTTCAGTCCAAAATACATAACAGCAATGTCTGGTGGTCAGGCATTGGGTGGTATATTCACAGCCCTAACTGAAATCGTCGCACTCTGGATTGGTGCAAGTCCAGTTGTGTCTGGATTAGTTTATTTTATTATTGGTGACATTGTACTTCTAGGCTCATTAGCCGCCTACGTAATACTGGAGAGAGAGGTGAGTAACCATGAAAATTAATATTTCACAAAAATAATAATTTCATGTGTCCATGATACAAATAAATTATGATTCAGAATTTTTTATCATTGATTAATGCTAATCGGATCAAGTATTTGAATCAATTGACGATAACACAATGAATACGTGATGAAATAATTTATTATTAAGCTGCTTAATTATTTTCATCTGCAGGAATATTTCTTGCATCATACGACACAGAAGCAGAGAGTTCAAGAATCAAATATTTCAGTCAATGGAGAAGTTAGTTTCGCCGAGGGACACAGTGTTTCTTATCTTAGAATATTAAAAAAAATATGGAAGTATGCATTGAGTATATTTCTTACATTCTTCGTAACGATGTCAGTTTATCCAGCGGTTACTGTACTTGTTGAGAGCCAAGATAAAGGAAGGGGACATGCGTGGAATGGTTTGTTCATTTACCTCCGTAAAATTAAGTAGCAAAGTGGTTAACGAGGATAATCAATTGTCGGTTGAAGTTCGTTTTTTGGAAATATTTCTCAATAGAAGAGGGAAAGAGAAATTCATGAGTCGTAAGTCTTTGTTGTAGTCTTGACTTTTCTGGAGGAAATGGATTCTCATGAAAATTTCTTCAATGATATTAATTTTTGGAATATCTTCAAAAAACAAGCGAATATTCAATACTCGAGTAACCAGAGAAAATCTAACTTATTATTTTAATCATTTTCAATGATTTCCAATAATAATTTCGCTTTTTCTGTTAATTTAGATATTTATTTTGTACCTGTTGTGACATATCTCACATTTAGCTGCGGTGACTACATTGGTCGGTTGCTTTCCGGAATTCTTCAATGGGTGAGGAAAAAACAATTAATTTATTGCATTGAGAAAAGATGAATTATTTTTGAAATCGAAGTTGTTGAGTTTTCTAAATATAATTTCATTTCCAACGACGATGACGTGGGGGGGGGGGGATAGAAGCATTCAATGCATGGATACCCAACTAAATTATTTAATCCATAAATAATTCATAAATTATTTAATTTTTTCCCGAGGACACCAAAGTACATATTTACCGCAAAAATCCTCTTCAATTTTCGTTTAATGAACGAAATACTTTCAGATTTTTTTTCAAATCATGCAATGTAACAATTAGATTTAAATAGATCTGCTTTGATCTTATCAGATTCAATCAGATTCAATTATTTTTGCTCGTATAAACAAATGAGAAATTGTCCACCTCTCCTTAAAACCTGAAAAATTTGAATTTTTCCGCTAAAATTTAATGATTTGATGTGTTTTTTACTCAATTTATTTCGTTATTCTTTCAGCCAAAAGGAAAACCAGGAATAATAATATTTATGTGCGTTTTGAGAGTAATATTTGTTCCGGCATTGATGTTGTGTAATGCTCAACCACGTCATCATCTGCCTGTGTACATAACTAATGATATTTTATACATTATCATCACAATCTTCTTCGCAATCGGTAATGGTTATCTCTGCAATATTGCATTCATCCTCGTACCAACGTAAGTACATCAACGATGATTCGTATCATCACTCCAGAAGCAAACTTAGTCAAAGAAACTTCAACGAACGAAAGAATTAAGAAAAAAAAATCGTCAATAACAACTTCAGAGAAAAACTTTGCCGAAAAATACTTAAAATTCATGTTCATGTAATAGAATTTATTTTTATGAGAAAATATACAATATTTAGAGTATGTTTATTCATAAAAAAAAATTAAAAAAAGATAAAATCAAAATGAAGCAATATTAATAATCACGCGGTGACCAAAAAGGCCGAATTCCAATCATTAAATGATAAAATCAAAAAATTATGAAATAAATGTTATTTATTATGTTAAAGAATATAAATTATTTTTGTGAGAAATTTTTCAAACGTTTTTCTTCAAACTTTTCATTACTGAAGTTTTTTGGACAAAGTTTTTTAGTCATGTAATCTTTTTTTTAGAGGAAAATGAGAGCTATAAAAAAGATCTCTAAAATTAATTCTTCCTTCTGTTCCACTAATTTATTTTATTTATTTCAATTTCAGAGTGGTTGATCCACATGACAAAGAAGTTGCCTGTGCAATGATGGGGGGTTTTCTAGGTCTGGGAATATCAATTGGATCTGCCCTCAGTCTTCTCCTAGTGAAATCTCTCTAATTTATTTTTAATTAAATGAAATTTTAAATTCTATCATTTTTATCTTTTAGATGAATCTCTTTTTTATTTCTAATCAATAATTAAGAAGAGAAATTTACTCCATCATCTAAGTTACCATTTTTGGATAATAAAATACGTGATGAACATTAGATTATTTCATCAAAATTTGAATATTGTCAATTCAATGCCAATAACTCAATTTTTTAATAATTGATTCTTTATTATTCACAAGATTATCAATTATTTTTAATTTCTTTAAATTGAGAAAAACATTATGCACTTATGGTAAATATTATTCTAGTCTCTCTCGCACAAATTTAATCGTTTTTTATAATAGTAATAATTCGAAAGAAAAAATTATTTCAGGTTTTATTGGAATAAATAATTTATTTCTAAAAGTGAATAAAGATTTTAATTATACAGCGAGAATAATTAATTTATTAATTGAGGAAAATTACACTTTTTCAGTCGTTCAGTGATTCATGAAAATCACGTGAGTATTTTTCCTTCCCAAAACTGAATAGTTTTCTAAAAATAATGTTCGTTCCCATTTTAAAATTATCGTCACCTACACAATTAATTGAATAATTTAAAATTATTATCGAACACACAAATATTTTGAATCGCAAGAAAAAAATTGTCATCGAAAGACAGAAATCGGAAAAATAATTTAAATTTGTGGATTTTCTGAGTCTTTGAGCATTCAAACAGCTAAAATAATTGTGAAAAAAATCATAAAATCCAATGAATTTGCTCATTGAAGCGCACACTGATTTCATGAACGATACTGCCTCTCTTTGTCTGTCAATGGAACGAAGACAACTCCCATCAATGAACGTTGTTTTATTTGTCCGTCCATGGTTTTGTCGATTTGTATGAGCGTCTGATCGGAGTTGGCTGGGCCGACAGGTACGATCAATCTTCCTCCGGGTGCTAATTGATCAATTAACTATGGAAAATTGATTGAAATTGAATTTTCAATTTTCAGTTCTATTTTAGACATTTTTCTTTAAAAAAATCACGGTTCATGATTCCAATTTTTTGGAGGTAAAAAATTCAAAAACTTTCATTGAAAATGTATCGAAATCTGTTGGAGAGATTGACCGAGCGAATTAACCATTTCCCAAAATTCAATGAAATTCAACTGAAAAATAATTATTTCTTACACTCTGTGGTGTTTCCTTCGCCGCTGCTCCAACGTGAATGGCGTCGTATGGGGCATGTGCTGGATATCCCAATCTCCCATCTCCAACTGAAATTGAAAATGAAGGAAAAAAGTATTAAAACTGTTCATGTGCGTGGAAAATGGAAGATTATTGATGAATCAAGGATGTTGAGCGACTTTCCAAAAAAGGTGGAAAATTATGAAGATTATGAAATCTAATCAATTATGTCTATATGATAAAAAAATCCCAGCTTCCCAAATCCCCTACAAATTCCACTGATTTTCTCCATCATACCGTCGCCCTAGAGTCGAAAGGGCGCAAGTGCCACTTTTTAAAAATCTCCAAAAATTGAATCTACACTCATTTTTTCATAAAAATACTAACTTCCGCCTTTTTATTATCCAGCAAGAAAAAATGGCGCTCACGCCCTTTCGATTCTACGGCGACGGTATTATGAGGATAATCCATTGGGTTTTTCTCAATTTTTCTAAATCGGGTTTTACAATTTTTTTAAAAATCACTCAACATCCTTGAATTCATTGGTTTTTACCGACTAAGTCAACACGTCCACTCTCAATTAATTCCGGTTTATCATTCATAATATTTTTCTTGGCCAATGCCTGAAGCTCTGGAATATGATCAATACCAACGGCAATTCCATCATTACCCAGCATAACTCCCATACAGGCTGTTAAGTATCCGGATCCAGAGCCAACGTCAAGTGCTCGCTTTCCGGTTATTAGTTTGTCTTCGAGTAGCTCCAGGGCATATGCATGCTAAACAAGAGCTTTTGTTCTTCTATTTTCGTAAATTCTCATTTAATTACGTCATCGGATAATTCATGCAATTATAGGGGTTTTGGTTTTCAGGGGATGGGAGCAAGTGGGTTGAGTAAACCCTGGGGGCAAAATGGACCTACTTCAAAGAGGTTTCGGACAAAATGAACATGATCGCATTACAATTTTCGGAATTCAATATGAGCTCTTAAATCGACATGATATTGAATTTTCAATTTTTTAAACAGTGTATTTAATTTCAATAACGAAGAAAATTTTTTTCATACCATGTGTGGAGCACTTATGGTCACACCATAACCAATTGCTTGTGGCGAATCAACGTATGCATTGCCAGTTGTGTATTTTCCACGATCAATTGTGCACATTGCATCAAAAACTCGGTCTGATTTAATGATCTTTGATTCTTCAATGAAAGAGAAACTTGACGTTAGTTAAAATCAAGAGCACTTGAATTTCGTTGAATATCTCGGAATTGAGGTGAGATACGAAAATTTCCGCAGAAATCTTCTTTGTAGATTGAAATAAAGCCTTCAAAAAAGATATTCATGGAAATTTCCGTAGCTCAATTATACCGCGAGATATTTTTTTCAAATTGAATCGTATAAACAAAATCTACTTTTCGCTCATCGCTCAAAAATTTGAAAAAAATATTCGTTTTTCATTTAATTTTCATACTTTTTAGGTATTGAACTAGATCTCTGTTAGTTTTGCCGTGATATCTGCCGAATGATGCCATAATCAGTGTCACAACTGCAATTAAAACACCAGTCTTAAACATTAGCCACTGAGTTAATCGAATTATTGGTTATGAGAGAAGAAAATTAACGGTTTAGTTAGATACTCAGTTATCTTTTTTTTATTAAAAAAAATATGTTTCTTTATTTACAACAGAGCCAGTGACTCTCCAAAAATCTATAGCAATTATAATAATCACTTTTGAGTCAAAATAATTGATGTCAATGTTTCAATGTTGTTCGTAATTTCTTCTTTTTCTTGTCTCGATAAAATACGAAGTGGTGGAGCTACGGAATTTCACGAATTTCTCCGAATATTCACGAAGTCACATAAAAACTCCCTAGATATTCCCTAGGAATTTTCATCACGATCATTTTGGCAATGCTGCAGATTTAAATTCAAATGAAGAACGAAAGTTATCAATTTTGTATTTAAAATATATTTCAATCAATTATTAATTACAAATTGTTTTAATTATCAATTAATTTGTTTTAATTGTTATTTTTCTCGTTCTTCTGTGAGAATGAGGAGGCCTCAATGTTTCAGTTGCGTAGTGGGATCCGTTAGCGGTACGTAAGAAACGTGCATGAGTTTCTGAGTTCTGATGCTACCATCCGAATTTTTATCGATTTGAACCAAGTCCTGAAATCTTTGGAAGCCCTCAATGGCTACAATGGGGATGATCATGCGCCCTCCAGGTGCCAATTGCTTTGTCAACTGCAATGGAAAGGTTTTCTCGTCAACGGAAACTTCAAGAAAATAATCCGAATATTACGGATTAATATTTGCACAAAATGTAAGTAGTACTAAAGACTATCGAAAAACGCCAATCAGCAAGGAGAACTAGAGAAATTTTTGTACCAAACTTGTTCGCAAAAGGGGATCAGGGCCACAAAAATGGCCGTGGATACTATCTTCCTAACGAAATTGACTCAATTCGTTTTATAAATCAATCATTGACTTCTTTTTACCTCCTCAGGAATAGTTTCAGCAGCAGCGCCGACATGTATTGCATCGTACGGAGCATCCTGGGGGTATCCAACTCTGCCGTCAGCCTCTAGTGGTATTTTCACAACATCTTGTTAATTCTAAATTATCGATTTTGTGATGTTATTGATTGCGATGCTTTCTCCTGATTTTCCAAGGTATTATTATCATCATATCACAGAAAGAAAAAATGTTTTTTTTATTCAGACATTAGGGGAATGGGGTAATAACAAGGTCATATAATTTTCTTTCATATCATACTCGGCATGGAAATTATTGATGAGAATGACGAAAGAAATCAATCTTTGAAATTTTTTCAAACTTCAATTTTTTTTAAGGAAAATAAAAAAAATTCCGACTTTTCACAAAAGATTTGATATTACCCACGCAAAATCTGAATTTTTCGAGATTTTATCTCAGCTTGAAATCGATTTCTTTCGAAATTTCATCTTTCTAGGTCAAAATCGAGATAAGATACTCAAAGAAAGCAATTAATCTTGGAAAATCACAAATTCTCCCTTTATAACGAGTGAGTGCCTACCAACGAATTTAATTCGACCATCTTTAATAAAATCAGGACAGTCCTCTCTAACATTTCTCATTCCAATTTCGACGAGTTCCGGAATATGTTCGACTCCAACGACCCTCCCGCTTGATCCAACCATCCATGCCATGCAGGCAGTCAAGTAACCAGAGCCGGAGCCAACATCCAGCGCCCTGGATCCTTGCTTCAATTGATCCGTTAGAATCGAGAGTGCATAAGCATGCTGGAATGTGAGATAAAATGAGAGAAAAGTGTGTATTGAGTCATAATGCAATCGATAGATTCTCAAAATGCAGTAGTCTCTCGATAAGTAACACAGTTTGGGACTGAAAAAAAATTCTAAGAAAATTATACTTAGGCTGCCCTTCTAAGAAATTTAGAAGGAAAGAAACAATTGAATTTCAGGTCCCCTGAAATCATAATTTTCATTTTCGTTTCTTTTTTTAATGAATAAATTCAACTAATAATAATTTTTCAATTATTAACAAGACATACATAAAATTCCATTTTTCCACCAGATTGCAAGATATTTTCAGAAAACTGTCTGGACGAAAATGGAGTAATCTCATTTTACAACTTAGCTATTCGAATGATATCAGAGTAAATTGAATTTTAACGGTCACGGTTGAATTTGTTTACTCTATGTAAACACTGATTAGCCAGTGTCAACAATACGCAAGAGATTTGACGTTTGGAAAATTTCGATGAATCGTTCGATAAATAATTGTGGCACGGTTAGATAATGAGGCTTGACCTAACGATAGCCCTGATCTCGTTTCTATGAATGTTATGTATTTCATGGAGAATTGTCATTTCTGTAGTCTTTCACTTGTTATTAATAATTTTGTTTCCCAAACAATTGCATTAACTATAATTACCATGTGTGGGGCACTGATGGTGACGTTGTAGCCAATTTTTCTTGGACGATCTAAATAAGGATCAGGCTCGTGGCAGTATTTGCCTCTGTCGATTGCTAGCATCGCTGATTCAGCGTTATCTGTTGCTATTATTCCAGCTTCTGGAGATTTTAATAATTTGAAGAATTAATTGATTCAATTTTCCAATTGATTCAATTGGAAATGAATCCTCCCCGCAAATCTCAATTTTACAACTTTTTAAAACACGCACCGTATCTCAATTTTAAAACATCTTAAACAATAAACAATTTTAAGATATTTCTCTCTAACTGATATCTTAAATTAAAACATCTGTCAAACATTAGTTTTTGCAGTGAATATTGGGCCAATATCATGTGCAGATATTGTCAAGTGATATTGGCATTTTATTCGGTGAAAATATTGGCGATATATCAGATCCCAATATTGGGCCGATTATTGGCCATGTTTTCTATATTGGCTAACTCCACACGAGTGAAAACGAACTGGAATTTACTCTTACCCTTTAATTTTGATATCATTTCTTGATTCGTTGCGCCACTGCAGTGCCATGTCATCTTATTCCTGCAAAGTGTAATAATTCTGAATAATTTCTTATGTCTGATAAAGATAGAAAATTTAGAAATTTCGAGCATTGGGAAATGCAGTGTTTGTAATGAAATAAAATCCGAATGCTCTGCATCAATTTAAATGAGTCATTTATAATTCACGTCTGAAGCGTAAAATAAGAGTTCAAATATGAATCTTCATCACTTATTTATACTAAAGTTACCGGAATCAATAAATCACACTAATATTCTATTATGAGCTGTCTCCACTTATCATAAATTGTATTTTGAGTAAATCAACAATGAACGCGATTGTATTTGATGAATTAAAATTTAAACATTTTCGAACGTTTTAATTGTGTCATAAATTTACGGAAGTTCAAACTCATTAATTCCTACTTATTTAACGATAAAATAAAATAATACTTCCGTGACGTAAATTATTATGCGTTTAAAAAGAAATTATCTTCAATGCGGAAAAAATGAGAGATAAATGAGAAATGAAGGGGTGAAGATAAATTTCTGAAAAAAATCATTTTGATTATTCTGCGAATACATCCGGAATGAGGAGGTTTTGAGAAAAAATTCATGGGGTATTTTTTGTAGGATATTTTATGACCTACGGAAAAGGTCTCAGTAATTTTTTTTAAACCATATCGTTTATTATATATTTACAATAAATCGCAGTGAATAATACACTGAAATAATCCAAAATTGGTCGAAAAACCTTTTTTCTGTTTTTTTTTTTTTTTTTAAGAGACCTTTTTTTTGTAGAAAATTTTATTCTCTACAAAAAAGTTTTCTTAACAAATTTTTCTAATCGCATTATTATTTCTGAGATACGAATGTCGAATAATAATTCCATTGAGTGATAAATTGGGATGAATCGAAAATTTCGATACCGATTTTCTGAACATCTTCCAAAAGAGTACAATCTTCCGAAATATTCTCAAATTAATTTCACTAACTTCTAACTCCAATAATTTTGCAGCGAAAAATTGCAAGAAATTTATCGTTTCAATGAATAGATGATAGTTATAATCGTAATAGTGAAAATTTCATTAGTGTTAGTACTTTATTCACGTGGCTCGTGATAAGAGCGAAGACGGTCCCCCGAGCGTTGGCCAATAGCTATAAATTGAAATACAGAAGCAATGAAATGGTTAGTGAATCGTCGGTCGTGCCTCTGCAGAAGTCAAGGACTCGAAGTGGAATGAGTGCATTCCACTCTAGATTGCTTCGAGAAATTTTCATTTTTCATTGATTATTCAGTAGTAATTATTCCCGATTCAATCAGGATCTTTTCACGTCATTATTCAAACATAAATGTTGAAAGAAATGGAAACCGGCAAAGTTACACTGGTGGAGCCGGGAAAGTTGCGTCAATTCATTGCAACCGTAATAAGTAAGAAAGTAATTTTTTAAAAATCGTTTTTCATAATTGCTTCGATTAGTGAAGATGAAGTGAACAAAATTCATTTGCCTAAAAAAATTAAACTTGAAGTTTGTTTTCCATTTTTTTTCGTCGCGGAACAGGAAATTCTGCACTGGCAAATTTGAATATCATGGTCGAGAGTGATATGCAGAAACAATACAATGAAAATTACGTACATGTAATGACATGTCATATGAGTATTTTGTATAATTTTCTGAACGTTTTATTTCCTGCATAATTTCTTCGGACGATTTTTGTGTCGAGAGTAAATCAACGGTGCGTGAAAACAGTGGGGAATTATCGTAGCTTTAATTCATATTTGTACTTGGTACTCTGTGATCATTCGTAAAACGAATGAACGTGAAACGAAAAAAATTTCGATTTTGGAATGAAGTTGAAGAAACTGAAAGATTTAAAATTAAAAAAAAAGGAGTTGGTTTCGAATTAATAAATAAAAGTTTAGAGGAAATTTGGCAAATTTTGATTGTGGATTAGGACAACAGAATGACAAAGGATTTCCAAAAATTTAATTTCGAAAAAACGCTTGAAAAATTAATTTCGAAAGAAATCTGAAAAAAAAGTTTCAGAAGA